>CAUYRH010107942.1:0-74003 GCA_963574655.1 Perodicticus potto
GGGCGGTTGCTCTTCCTGTCCCCCCCCGGGGCGGGGGGGGGCCCCCCCGGGCGGGGGGGGGGGGGCGGGCGCGGCGGGGGGGGGGGGGCCGCCCGCCCCCCCCGCCCCCCCCCCCCCCCGCCGGCCGGCGGGCCCCCCCCCCGCGGCCGGGGACAGGAAGAGCAACCGCCCAGGACTCAAGGCTGCTCAGCTGTGGGGAGGGTGAGGACCAACAGAGGACTGAGAGCGACATGAAAGCAAACAGAACATTAGACACACAGAGCAGCAGCAAGGTGACTGCCCAGAGAGACTGGACTAGGGACTGGTCAGACTTAGATTCTGGGATGGCGAGGGGGTGGCACCTGCACGACAAGCCCAATCCTGCAAGGTGATGGAGGGAGCAGTGCTCTGTGAAGGGTGAGAGCTGGGCCCGGGCACACACCCTGCATATGTGCCCAGCCCACGTGCTTTGTTCCAGGTCTGGTGGGAGTGTGGCTCAGCCTCAGACTCCTCCCATTGCTCTCCTGCAGCCTCCTGTGGTTCCCTGGGAGCCACACACCCCCCCCCCCCCCCCCGCATGTATCCAACTCTGAGTGCTTCACTTTGGGGCCCCCTTGCTGGCCTCAAGTGAAGGGAAAACACTCCTCCCTCCCCTACTTCTTCTTGGGGGTAGGTGGGACATACCTTTGCCAGCTTCCCTGAAAAAAATTCCCCTCCTTAACCCTCTTCCACCTCTGCACATAAGCACCTGTCTCCTTTGTCCTTCAATCCTGGATGCCACAGTAAGCTTCTCACGTGACAAGCTGTTACAGGTGCCAGATGTCTTCCATTGCAAAGGACTACTTCAATGCAACAGTCTTTTAAAATTCTGCTTTAACAATCATGTCAGCTTTAAATTCCGGTCTAACTGCGAATAAAACACATGGATTTTTGTATGGTTTCTGAGTAAAATCAATGCCTGGGAAGAAGCAATATTTACCCTCTGGCTTCACATCTGTTTGAGGGGAAAATCTGAGTCTGCAAGCAAATTGCTGACGCCTAAGGACAAGTCTAAACACCACCCCCATAATCTAGAGTATTACAGAAAACTGAAGCAAGCACAGAGGACGTGGATGGCAGAAGGCAAGGTGGTTCCTACAAGATGCGCTCAACCATAGCCTGCTCTACATGATGGGCTTTTCCTTCTCCTAAGAAGAGTCTGATATGTCCCAAATTCAGTTGGAAATTCCATTTATGTATAAAACAGACAGGGAAAGACAGACATCTTGTGGGCACATGGTAGCATTACATTATAGGCCTACAAATGAATACACTGTTACTTAATAATATCACAGAATTACAGATTGTTGAGAGTCACAAACTACTGGGTGAAACATCTCTTTGGTTTCTAAAACAAAGAATACATAGTTCATTTTTCTTATGGGTAAATGCATCAAATGAAGGACATACAAGAACTTCCAAAGAACAAACAGCTTTCTATTTTGAGTTCTCCCTGGTTTATATAATAGATCAAAGCTATTAGTTCTTTTGGTGGAAGCCTATGTTAATAAATTAAATAATCAGGTATCTCTCAAGTATGTTATATTCCACAGCTTTAGCTTTAAGACCTTACCAAACATCTGGAAGGTAATGAGGGAGCTGGATACGAACTGAGACCTTTTTGGTGGGATCCTCTCAACAGCTGACTAGCCTCCACAGGTGCAGGGAATCCCAAGACCAGAGAGTGAAAGACATTCCTCCCAGTCACGGGGAGCACAAATGGAAAGAAAGCTTTTTTTGGAAGTCTGAAAAGAAAACATTTTCTTAAAAAACTCTTTTCTTTCTATAAGTAGGCTGAAGACATAGTTATCTATTTTTAAAAATAGATAACACCATCAAAAATTATTAATAAACACTCTCAGAGTAGTGAATTCAATGTATTGGGACTGTCCTTGCAACTTTTTACTTCAACTATAGTTAGTCCTCTTATAGAAAACACCAGCACAAACAGGACACTTGCTTGAGAATTTACAGATAGACATGCAGTTCCAAAGCCACTGCTCATCACATTCTGCAGTCTAGACATTATGTTGCCATCACAGTGACAAAATAGTATGTCCTATCATATGAGAAAGAGGAAAATGTGAAATTAAATTATTCACTAAGACTAATTTTTACATTTTCAAAAGGTTCTTTAAAAAACAGAAAGTGACAAGTAGGTGGCAGAGAATTGTGCCTGTAAAGCCTAAAGTACTTACCACATGGCCCTTTACAGAAAGTCTGCCCATCCCTGCATTATACAAACAAGACTTTTAATGTTTTCAGGGCTAACTTTGAAAAAGGGAGAAAAAAGTGCACTTCCATTTTTGAGGGGAAATACTTCTGCTTTCCTACCTTCAATCAGTTGCAGCAAATTTGATTACACTGACATTCACTTAGCACCTAGCACAGCTCTTTGCAGTGTTTAAAAGGAAGACTCAGCTCTAAAACACAAAAATCACTATTATCCAAGTCTAAATGTGGTGTTATTAAAAATTACTCAGTAGTAAAGGACAGAAAAAAAGGTACGTGTTACTTAGGGATGTGGAGATGAAAAGAAGGGTGTGAAGGGTGTTCCATGTGAGGTGAAAACAGTGACAAAGATGGATGGAGTCAGCAGTGACAATGCCAGGTTCCCCAATAATGTTTTGTTTTTTGTGGCTATGGTTGGATGATGTAGACTTGTAGGGGTGTCCAACCTGTGGCCTATGGGCCGTGTGCAGATTATTAAAGGCCTGTTTTGCTTATCTATGGTGTTGGATGTTGTAAAAATTATGCACAGACCTTTTTTTGCTCATCAGCTTTCGTTAGTGTTTGTGTATTTAATGTGTGACCCAAGACAACTTTTCTTTTTCCAATGTGTGGCAGAGAAGAAAATAGGTTGGACACCTTCAATAGGAGAGAAAGCTGGTGATTCCTCCACTAAGAAACTTTCGTACAAAAAAAAATTCATTTAAACAACTTTAGATAAAAGAGAAGTCACTATGAGGTTGAATTTGTCTGGGAGGTCATCAAGATCCATATAGGTCAGCTACCTTTCTCTTTAAAGGGTCACATGGTTGGTCTTTCAAAGCATGTAGCTGCCCTCCTGCGTATCTGCTCACTTTGCTTTTCTCTTTAAACCCTGCTCTTGTTTTCTGCCCACTTTTCTCTGAGGGCCCAGAATTCTATATGGCTGTACCCTACCCAGGGCCTGTCCTCAGGTACAGGCTTGTATTGCTTGGGTGTCAGCAGTAGGAAATCTGGCTGTGGTGGCTACCAGATTCCTCCACTACACAAGTGCAAGAGTGTGTAAGCAAGGATAAGCGTGCGAAATCTGGAGAAGAAACTCCAGGGAAAAACACAAAGTACTCTTTGGGAAGGGTTTTCAGTTGAAGAGGCTGGGAAGGCCTGAGCATTTACTTAACACATGCAATGCTCACGCTGAATGCTAAGAAATTTAGACTTTATGAACCAGACGAGAGGAAGCCACCAGATGCCAAGCAAGATACTGATGGCAACTGGCTGTGATTACGCAAAAAAGATCATCCTGGTGATGGTGGATACAGTGGTGGCTGGAGATGGGAAAGACTTTGGTTAAGGCGACAGATTAGGGCCTGAATTTACCCAGTAACTGGGGTCAGGGTGACAACTCTTGTCTTTGTTCCCCGTTCCCCTCACTCCCAAGAGGTATCAAGACAGGATTTGACAGTGGCCGGATAATGACCGAGGGGGTGGCGGCATCCACGGCTGGGCTTAGGAAACCACCGCTCAGGCTAACAAGTGGTCCGAAGCAGAAGGCCGCTATCAGGCACTGAGAACCACAGGACGCCGCCTGAGACAGGGCTCGACCTCCGCCTGGCGCGCGGTGTGAGGTAACTGCGGATCCCCCTCCTCCGGGTCCTGGGCCTTGGGCGCCGTACAGGACCGCTTCGCTCCCTCGGATTATAAATCGCGCACGTTCCCGTCCAGGATCCGGGGTCCTTTTACTTCCGTAGGCGCGTATAGTGACGTCATCAGCGGGTCTCCGCCCCCCCAGCTGACGCGTTCAGGTGGTTATGGGAAGCCCGTCATGCGGCAAGCTGACAGTAATAAGTTAAATCTTAGCAGAGGGAGGACTGAACTTCCGTTGACCTTATTTCTCTTGGCTTTTCCTTCGCGGACACCGCCTCTCCCGCAGCTCCACTCCATATTTTGTTCAGGCAGCACCGTAGGCAGCCCCCCGCCGCGGCGAGGGGCGGGGCGAGGCAGGGCGGGGCGGGGGCCTGGCCGAGCCGCGTCGCGCTTGGGGGCCGCGCCGGGTAGCTCCTCTTTAGTGCCTGAGGCAGCTCTGGCTCGGAGAGCCTTTTGCCGACCTCACGGGGACCTCTGTGCACGGATGGACCCGCCCGGACCCGGCGGGAAGCGGCCTGGCAGGCGGCGGCCCCGGCGGTATCTGCAGAGAGAGGACAGGGCCGAAGCCGCGGGTCCCTGAGGCGTGCGTGCCCACCGGGCCCTGCGGCGGCACCATGATGCCGGGGGAGACACACTCGGCGGCCCCCGGGACGGCGGCAGACCTCTCGCGCTGTCAGGGCTGTGCCTCCCTGCAGCAGGTGCGGCATCTCCCGGAGGCCGAGGGTGCGGTGGCGACGGGACCGGGTCGTCCAGGGGTGCGGGGCTCAGGGGTCTCGCGGCCGCGCCTTAACTTCCAATTGAAGCGTCCCCTCCCTCTTCTCGCTCCCTTTTCTCCCACAGTCGTTTTTGGGACGACTTCCTTTCCTTTAATTGGACTTGGAGCCCATAATTCATTCACTGGGACGCGATGCTGGTGGGGCCGAAGGGCGCGTGTTCTGGAGGAGCCCGCCCTGCTCAGCCGGCCTCGGGTCCCTGGGACTGACTTTTAGGTTCGTAAGTGGCAGGTGCAGCGTGGAGGGTGTTACCACCCCGAGGGTAAGGCTTTGATTGTCCGGCCCTTCCGAAGTATTTGTGCTTTGAAGGCAGGACCTTACGTGACATGTGGTTTGTCCGTGTCTGTAGACGCCAAGGCTTTGGGGAGGCATTTCTGCTCAATCTGATGAATCCTTCCAAGGCTAAGTTTTTAAGTAAGTCAAGTAATTGGTTAAGTCAAATAACGTGTCAGTGTGATTAAAGTAATCATTTGTTCTGTACATTGACAGAAGGGGAGTTGCTAGAGTCTGGCTGCAGGTTTTATGACGTGTTATTTGGGAAATAGGCCTCCTTTCTAGGGACCCTCTTTGCCGTTTGATGTGGTGAGTCTCTTTTCACTCCCTACTATCACTATCTCCAGTGAGAAAGTGGAATTCACTACTGCCGTAAACTACCTCAGGTAACTATCACCGGTTCTGCCTAGTGTTCTAAGCACTGTGGACATTGTGGTGAACAAAATAGATGAGATCTGCTTTCGTAATATGTATGCATGTAAATATGACTTTAGAAGATGTTAAGGGTTAGGAAGTTGGAAGCTCTTGTCTCTTGGCTGGAGTGGTCAGGTAGAGTGGTTTTTTTTAGAGTCTAACGTGGTCACCCTTGGTAGAGTGCTGTGGCGTCTTAGCTCACAGCAACCTCAAACTCTTGGGTTCAAGTGATCCTCTTGCCTTAGCCTCCCAAGCATCTGGGACTGCAGGTGCCCGCCACAACACCCCGGTGTTTTTTAGAGACGGGGTCTCACTCTGGCTCAGGCTGGTCTTAAACCTGTGCACTGTGCACTCAGGCAGTCCATCAGTCTCGGCCTCCCAAGTGCTGAAATTAAGGTGAGCACCACACAGTGCCCAGCCTAGTAGAGTGTTTTTGAGTTGGTGGCATTCAGAGAGGCATTGAAAAGTGGAAAGTTGCCTGTGATGAGAAGCATCATGCTGTTTTTGATGAGCAGAATGGTGTGGTTGGCATGAGCTAGTGCAGAGGGAAGATGGTTGATTAAATGAGACCAGAAGAGAGGGCAGGCTAGGCAGGCCATGGAGAGAAGCTCAGTTTTTATCTTAAGAGTGTTGTCAGTGAACTGGTTCTAAACATTTTAAGTATTGGAGGCAGGAGAGGAAGAAAATGTGTTGCCCCTCTACGTAGAAAGAGGACTGATAGTCAAATCATTGTTTTTATTGAGCTGGATTGTGTAGGTAGGTGTCTTATAATGTGCTACTCCCCCAAACCCCAAAAAATACAGGAACATGAGTAGAATTCTTGTGAACCTTCAAGAAATTGCATTTATTCTTTGAGCCAGTTCAATCATTTAGCAAATGTTAATTGATCTTCTACTATGTTTAGGTATTGCAGTTATGTGGTGGGGGCAAGAAGACAATTCTTGACCTCTTGGAGCTTCCATTTTAGGATGGTGTAAGGATGAAGAAAACGAGAAAGTTATGTTAGAAGGTAGCAAATACATTGGTGATAAATTGAGGAATGGTGGGAAGGAATGAATGGATGAAGGATGGGTGGGGACTGTTGGAATTCAAATACGGAGCCTGGGAATGGTTATACCTGAGCAATAGTGAGAGAAGGAGCTCTGTTAATATCTTGGTAAAAAAGCATCCCATACAGAGGGAACATCAAATGTGGAGAACTGCAGTGGGAGCTGGATCAGTGTGCTTGGGAGGAGCAAGAAGGCCAGTTGAGGTTGGAGTGGAGCAGAGTGAATGTTGGGAGTTGGATGAGGTCATAAAGGTAAAAGGAAGGCCTGATTGTGTGGCACTTACAGGCTGTTGTTAGGGTTTGGGCTTCTCTGATTGAAATGGGGAGTCATTGAAGGCTTCTGTACAGGAGAACTACTGATGTGAATTACGCTTTTGAGTCATGAATCTGATCTTTCAAAAACCTGGTCTACCTTGTCTTATTTGGAAGTAGCAACTACATCTTTCTGGTTGCTTAGGCCTGAAATTTGATTTTATTCTTGGTGCTCTTCTTTTCTCTCACACACTGTATGTAATCTGTCAGCTAGTTCTGATGGCTCTACCTTCATTATTCACTTGCTTCCACTATGGTGCGAATGCAGAAACTACTGCATTAGCCTCTTGAGAAGTCTCCTCCTTTCTACTCTTGTGACATTCTCACTGTTGGTTCTGAAACAGAAGCTGTTCCTATTAAATCTCTAGATCCAGAGATCAGCAAACTTTTGCTGTAAGGGGCAAGATTATAAATATTTAGGCTTTAGGGGTTTAATTACAATGATTCAACTCTGCCATTTTAGCGTAAACGCAGCTATGGACAATCTGTAAAGGAACGAGTGCTGCTGTGTTCCAATGAATCTTTATTTATAAAAACTGGAGGTAGGGCTTTGTTTGCAGAGCTCCTTTGGGTCAGGATACTCCATTGCATTTGGCTTTTCTGTGACTTGGAATTGGAATGCCTTTAGGGGAGAAGGGTGGTCAGTTGTGAGTGGCGTCTTCAGAGCAACTGTGTAATTTTGCAAAGTATAGCTGGAAAAATAGGTTCCTGGCAGTTCAGAGGTTACTATCTTGAGTAGTAACCCATTCATACATATTAAACTTCTGTCAGTGTTACAAAGTAGCAAAGGTCTTTCATAGTTGCCACACTAGAGCAGGGCTTGTAAACATGTAACAGTTGGTGGTAAGCAGGACTGAATTGGAAGGGTACAAATAGGCACTGTAAATTATTTTACAGTGTACACTAGTGATAATAAAAGTTTGAACTAATTAAAGCTTTTTGGGAATGGAATAGAGAAGAAAAAGCTTCTGAATATGAAAAACTGCAGAGAGCGGATGAATTCCGTGTCAGGGAAATGAAAGGTCCAAAGATTTAAAACGTGAATGACCACGAGAACTGTGCAAAATGTATAAGAAGGGGGAAACCAAGGTGGAGGGGAAGCTGGAAATGTGGCACTGAATGGCACCAGAACCGGGGATTTTCAGCCATTTCAAATTTATTGTTTGTGAAGCATAGTGCCTCTGTAGGACACTTCCAGGGAAAGGAGGCAGCCAGGTTAGATGGACACTATGTTCATTTGAAGAATTTTATTTGGGGGAGGGGAGCTGCGGGGTAGGAGATTGGTGGGGGGAGGGTGTATGTCCTCTCACTTAGAAGAAACTTGAAACACTGATGTGCTGGTTCATGGGAATACATGACATCACTAGAGTCAGTGAAGAAGAAACAGCTGGCTGGTGAGTGGCCTTTGATGAAGGTGAACATGGCGTGGTGAGAAAAAGATAAAGAGTGTTCGAGAGTTAAATAGAGGATGTGTCAGAGGGAAGCAAGATTGGAAAGATTGAGAATTGAGGAAAAGCATTCTGTCATCCAATTAGATGGAAAAGCACCTCTAGGAAAGAATTTTCTGCATGTATCACAACCACAGCAAGTACTGTGCTTTGATTAAACTGACTAAAGAGTTTAGATACAGAGAGAAGATTCCTGCTTTAAGGTGGTTTTTTGTTGTTATTGTTGGGTCTCCCCTGCTCCCAAGATAGAGTCTCTGTCACCAGGGCTAGAGTGCAGTGGCGCAGTCAGCTCACTGCAACTTCAAACTCCTGGGCTCAAGTGATTGTCAGCCTTCTGAGTAGCTGGGCCTATGCCATGCCTGATTAAATTTTTTTTAAAGTCTTTTTACAGTTGGAGTCTTGTGTTGCTCAGGCTGGTCTCAACTCCTGCCCTCAAATGATCCTCCCACTTTGGCCTCCCAAAGGGCTAGGTTAACAGGTGTGAGCCACCGCACCTGCCCCTGCTGTATAGTTGTAACACACCGAAACTCGTTGATCTTGTGTAAAGTTGATGAGCAATATAGGAGTCTTTCCAATAGGAGACAGCAGTCGGAGGTGCTGTGTCTCTGTTCTGAATCATAACGTTTGACCAACTGGGCTTTGTCCTGAATTGAGCAGTGGTTTGCTTGCACTGAAAATCTTCCTTTCATTTCTTACTCCCCCTACCCTTTTTTCTTCAGTAGTAGAAGAGACAAAAGTACCTTTGCTGAGATCTTCACCTGGTATGGAAGTGCATAGGCTGACTGCAGCAGCTTTGTGCATTTTTTGGCACTCTCACCAGTCACCTGTCTCTGCTTCCTCACCCGCAGTGATGACAGTATTCCATCGTTGATCGGCACAGTGTCCGTGTGGGCTGCAGAGCTTTGGTAGTCGCATTGACCAGTGTGAGGCTTTTCTCTGGTGGTGTTATATACAATTAAGCAAATCTTAAGTTACATGATTTTAATCAAGCTAGTTATGCTGACATAAGTCACTTTATTCTTGAGAAGGAGAGTCCCCTTTTTGTCCAGTTTCACTGCATTGCAGAACAGCTGGATTCTCTTGGGGTTCCAGATGAGAGCTTGAAACACCTGGTTGTGGTGTTCAACTCTAGATTAGATTCAGCTGATTTGGTGTTTGGCTGTTCTTGGGACAGATTTGAGGCAACTATTCAGAGGTGTCCAACCTGTGGCCAGTGGGCCAGCCACATGCAGTTCTTTGAGGACTGTTTTGCTTATCTGTAGTGTTGGGTGGATATCATGAAAAGTATGCACAGAAGTTTTTTTTCGCTCATCAGCTTTTGTTAGTGTTTATACATGATGTGTGGCCCAAGATAACTCTTACTCTTCCAAGTATGGCAGAAAAGAAAAAAGGTTGGACACTCTTCAGATTTACGCTGGATTCCCATTTATAATTGCCTTCATCTTTTGGGACTTAAAACATTTCCCCACAGATATACTGATATAAATAGTCCTAATATAAGGGTGTTCACAAAAGTTGTAATGTATTCATTTACTGAACATATTTACTGAGCATCAATGTATATGTGATGCCATGCTGTGTTTCGAAATACAGTCATCAACAGAAGAGGTATGGAGCTCATCCTTTTTGAGGTTACACTTGAGTGAAAAAATAGCCACAGTCTTAAATATAATGTAATAAGTATCACAGTGGGCCACAGATGTGCTCAGGGAGCATGTAGGCGGGACAACTGTGTGGGACTTTTTTTTGACCTTGGGAGAAGTGATCTGTGTTTCATTAGAAGTGATCCTAAATTGAGGCCTGAAAGATGATTTGCAGTTAATTAAGACAAACGAGATGGAAAGTGTTGTAGACATAGGGAATAACTAGTGGGAAGAGTTGTAGGGGAGAAGGCAGTTGAGCACAAAGTAAGAGGTAGGCCTGATGGGGGCAAAGCTCCAGAGGCTGGAATTTGCTTTCCTGTGACCCAGAAGCCACTCCTCTAGTTTTCTGGGGGTGAGTGTGCCTGGGGCATAGCTGGAGTGGGGTGGACATATCCCCATCTTGCTGCCCTGGTACAGTGTGCACGATGCCAGAGGTTTTAACAGCTGACAGGACACACTCATCTTCCCTAGAGGTCAGTATAGGCTTTGACTGATTTTTAAATAAGAGAGATTAATTAACAGCAAACCAGGAGTAGAGAATGAGCTTTATCAGAGAGGGGTCAAGCCGAACAGTTGGTCACATTTCCTCCAGCAAAGCAATAAATGTGATTGGTGTGATTTTTAAAAATAATTGTTTTGCGGTAGCGCCTGTAGCTCAAAGGAGAAGGGCGCTGGCCCCATATGCCAGAGGTGGCGAGTTCAAACCCAGCCCCGACCAAAAGCTGCAAAAAAAAAAAAAAAATTGTTTTGAAATAATTTCAGACTTATAAGAAAGTTGTCAGAGTAATACACGTAACTGTGCCATTCACAGATTTACAAATTGTGAACATGTTATTGAATTTGCTTCATCATGTATGGGGACACACACACACTTTATCTCCCCTGCATCTCCAGAGAATATTCCTCTAAATATGCACACTTTCCAACACAGTCCCTCCACACCCCTCCGGATCAGGACCTTTGCAGTACTTCTGTCCAATCCATACACTTGTCCAGGGATAGCTTTTTCCTATATTGTTCAGGGTCCTGTCAGGAATAGGTGTTATATTTTATTGTCAGGGCTCTTCAACCTCCTCCATTTAGCCTTTGTTCTTCATGTTTGTGGAAGTTTCCAGGGGTGTCCAACTTGTGGCTTGAATGCTGATTTTGTGAGGACTTTTTTTGCTTATCTGTGGTGTCAGATTTTACAGAAAGTATGCATGGACCTTTTTTTTTTTTCCTAACACCTTTCCCTAGTGTTTGTTTATTTAACATATGACGCAAGACAACTCTTCTCATGTTTAGCAGATGTAGAAAAGCTTGGAGACCCCTGGTAACAGTAGAGCCTTTTATTCCCGAGGGAGTGTTTGGCAGCATCTGGACATCTGAAGATGTTTTGGGCTGCCACAGTGTCGGCAGTCCCCAAGACCACGGCCAGATTCAGTACTCATGGACCTGGTATATAGTTACTCAGAGTGAAAGGATATAAAACCAAAGCAAGTAAAGGAAAAAGGCAGGTGGTGCCAAGTGCAAGGGTCCCACGGGAGACACACAGGACATGCCGGATTGCTCCAGCAGCGTGATGTGACAACACTTGTGAAGCATTGTCTGCTGAGGAAGCTCACTTGACACTCTGTATTTTGGGTGTTTTCCTGGGGGCTGGTCATAGAGGCACCCTCTCCCTAGCATGTACCAAAATTCCAGACTCTTAAGTGGAAAGCAGGTGTTCAGTGTAAAAACTGGTGTAAACCTCACTGCATGGTTTAGGCACATGGAGCTACTTTGATCCGTTTGGGGAATGATGGGAGTACTCTCTGGAAGTCTAAGTTCCCATATCCCAGTCAAGGGCCCATCTTGTCAGCAGGCCTTGCTGTCTTCTGGCCTACTTTGTTAACTCTTTGCTGCATGCACCGGTTGGGGCTGTAGTCGTGTTATGGCCGGATGGTGGAGGCCAGGAATGCTGCAGAACATTTTTTGTCTTGCTGCTCAGAAAGTCAGTGGGACTTAAGTTGACAAACTTCTTGCTCCTATTTATTTACTTTTTCAAGCAGTCTGCTTATCCCATTATCATCCGTGCATTTACTTATTTGCTATATTATCCATGTATTTTACTTATTTACTTAGTACAACCATTTTCCTAGTTACAGTGGCCTTCTGTTCCATCAACCCCTCTCAGCCCCTAGGCCCACTGTCTTGACCCTTGCCCTGTGTGTTCAGCCCATGTTGATTCCATTTTCCTAAGAAAGGAAGATGACATGGGCATCAGTATTCACACGGACAGTTCTGGAGGCTACTGTGTGGGTAAAATCAGAATGGTCTGCTATAGGAAAGGAGTGAATGGGAATAAACCTTCTTGAGGGAGAGAATGGGCTACTCTGGGAAATCACCCAGAAGGCAAAGAAAAACAAGAGGTGATAGGAAAAGAAAGAAGAGATAGTTGAGAATATATTTATCTTCCCACTAGGTAATACAATAGAAGTTCCAATAGAGGCCTGTAATAATTGAGGAAATGATTCTTAATATTTCCTAGAGAGGAAACCCCCCCTTGAGCCCACTTCCTTCCATGGAACCTGGACCCTGAATGAATGTATGTGGGTCAGAAGAGCCTGCCACAACGCCTGGCTATTTTGTTGTTGTTGTTGTTGCAGTTTGGCTGGGCCGGGTTCAAACTCGCCACCCTCGGTACGTGGGGCCGGTGCCCCTGGTTAGGATTTTAGTTAGCTTGATATGTTTGTGATTCAGAGCTAATCTCCTGGTGTAAATTATTACTTTGCCTTTCCTGCATGGTTTCTTGTCTTCCCTGATTAATGATTATATCTTTAGTTCACCTTTTCATCCTGAACATGTTAATGAGTTCTCACTCTGTGCCAGGGACTGGAGAGAGCGCTTGACATGGCTCATGCTACTTAATCCTGGTAGCATGTCAGTTATTTAACCTCTTTGTGTTTTAGTTGCCCTATCTATAAAATTGGAAATAGTACGGAGGCAGGGAGAGATTAAATACATTTGCCCAAGGTCCCTCAGCCAGGAAGTGGAATAGGAATGTGAATCCAGATGTGTGTGACTCTGGAGCCTGAAGTGTCTTTGATGTTTCTGGTGTGGGACTTGCTGTTCCAGAGTGGCATCTGGAAGCAAGGTGGTGAGGAAAGATAACGTAGCAAAGAACTCAGAATGGGGACAAAGGAGGAAGAGTCACTTCTATTTAAAAAGGAATAATTTATTATTTTTCTAACTAAAAACATCTTCATTTTAGTCTTCAAAGAAGAAATTATTTTCTTCTTTTTCCAAGATAATAATGATTGACTTAAAAATGGGTATACATCTTCAAAGCATTTCCCTTTAATGGGAAACTTTGCTTTATGGGATCTAAACATTAAAAAGCATTAAAAAGTTAAAAAAAAAGAAAGAATTTTTCTTTTTTTTTTTTTGTCATTACTTATAATGACAACACAGCATCTAGCATAGGAGTAAAGTCAAAGAAACCCATTTATACCTCAGGTCCTTCTCCAGAAAGCATTGTTATATCATTTTCATTTAGCAGAATTGGATCTAATTTAGTAATCCTTCCTTTCTGGTGTGGTTTCAAACTCAGTGACATCTTCTAGTACCGTACTAACAAAGTCTTCAAATCCTAGAAGAGGACCAGAAATTTCTTTATTGCTCTTCATAACAACATAAATCCTTGTCTCAATGCATTTGTCCACAACCTGTAGTGCAGCAACTGCCATGGGCCACTAAAAAGTAATAATTGTGTGATTAAAAAGCCCCAAACTACATTCACTTGTACTTTTCTGCTAGTTAGATATGAGTATCCTTTGCTGTTTTCATTCCCACCACATAGCCTGTCATCCTCCTCTCAAGGGAAAGAGTTGCCTCCCGAGCCCTGGGCCTGCTCTGCTCTGTGTGTGGCAGCGTCCCTAAGTGACCTCTCCACCTGCACCTTCTGTGCGTGTCACCCTCACTCTCCATTTACTCTCTTCAAAAAGAGCATGTTCACGTCCTTGAGCACCTCCCTGAGAAAGCATGTCTGGAAAATAAGTTCTTGGAGACCTTGCATGCTTGAAAATATTTATCATAAATAGTTTTACCTTGGAATTTTCCTTCAAAAATTTGAAGGTTTGCTTTCTAGGTCTTTAATTTTCAGGGTTGCTGTTGGAATCTGCAGCCATTCTGTGTTTTCATTTTGTTGCCTGTTTGGATTCTTATAGAATCTTTGCTTTATCTGTAATGTTCCGATATTTTGTGGTGGTATTTCATAGTTTAGATCCTGTCTGAATCTGTATGCTGGGCACTTTAAGTTTAGAAAACTCTGGCTTCAGTTTTGGGAACTTCCCTTGAATATTGGTGCGTGCATATTGATTTTGTCTCCATCTTTTTTCTTCTCTCTGGGATTCTTTTATTTATTTATTTATTTTGGACAGTCTCACTTTGTCACCCTTAGTAGAGTGCTGTAGTGTCAACAGCTCACGGCAACCTCCAAATCCTGGGCTTAGGCGATTCTCTTGCCTCAGCCTCCTGAGTAGCTGGGAATACAGGCACCCACCACAACGCCCAGCTATTTTTTGTTGCAATTTGGCTGGGGCTGGGTTCGAACCCATCACCCTCAGTATGTGGGGCCAGCGCCCTAGTCACTGAGCCACAGGTACCGCCCTCTCTGGAATTCTTATTCTTGGGTATATGTGTGGGACTCTTGTACTGACACTCTCATTTTTGTTTTTCTTCTTTAGGTTTATTTTGTTTAAGCTTCATTTGGGGGGGGGTTCTTTATTTTAACTTTACTGTCAAATCTTTTGAGCCTTTTTTTTTTAAATTTAGCCATAACAACACTCCTGTTTTTAATTTAGCTATAACAGCATTGTTAAAACATAATTCACATGTAGTAACATTCACCCTTTCAATGTGTATAATTCAGCACATTTGCACATTCTCACAGTTGTGCAGCCATTGCCATTACCTGGTTGTAAAATGTTTTCATCCCCTCCTCTTCCCCAGTCTCAGAGCCCTTACTCATTGCCAGCCGTTTTCTGTCTCCTGCTTTCCCCTAGCCCCCGGCAACCATGGTCTGCTTTCTGTCTCTATGGATTTGCCTGTTGCAGAAGTTTGTACGGATGGAATTATGAAGTAGATGTGGCCTGTTGCAACTGGCTTCTTTCGCTTAGCATAACGTTTTCAAGGTTCATCTGTGTGGTAGCATGTATACCATTCATCCCTTTTCATTGTCAAATAATATCCTGTTGTATGACATGATATTTTGTTAATCCTTTCATCCCTTGATGGCCATTTAGTTTAATCCAATTTTGGCTAGGGTGAATAATGCTGCTATGAATATCAGTGTACAAGTTTGGCATGGAGGTGGGTTTTCAGTTCTCTCGAGTGTATTCCTAGGAGTGGGGCTGCCTGAGCATATGGTAACTCTCTCTAACATTCTGAGGAACTGCCAGCTGTTTTCCGCAGCAGCTGTACCATTTCACATGCCCACCAGCAATGGATGAGACTCCCATTTCCACACCCTATCCACACTTGTTGTTGTCTGTCTTTTTAATTTTAGCTATCCTTGTGGGTGTTTTTTTTTAAATCACTTTCTAAGAGTTCCAAATACTCCTTTTAAAAATAAACTCTTGTTTCATGAATATGACATCATTTATCTCATATCATATTAATACATATTTTTGAACTTTTATTCTCATTTTTGTTTACTTCAAGTTGCTTTTGCTTGTTTTGGTCTCCCTTTCTGACTCTGCACATCTGTGTCCCGTGTTTGGAAACTTCTTTTTGTCCATGTTAGGAGCGGGTGGCTCATCTGCTCAGGTGTGGAACTGTAGTCTAGTTGGGCCGGTTAGTGTTCGGAGAAAGTCTAGTGTCATTATCCATAGGGGGTTTCCATTCTCCTGCCTGGAGGACAGAAGGACTATACTGTTTGGAGGGAGCTAAACGGAGAGAGTCAGGCAGCCAGTCTCAGATCAGTATGCGTAGTTTTACTTAATACACACACGTAGTACACCTAACCCAAGTGTTGATGGTATTCCCATCAGAGACCTTCTTCACAAAAGGAACCTTCTGCTGAATGGGGGACAAGTGATTTCTCCAAGATGTAGTGGGTAGTTTGTGTTTGGGATTACTATGTAAATGTTTATCAGAAAGTTTCCAACCAGTGCTTACTTTAGTTCCATCCCCTTTCACCTTTCTCTCAAAAGAACCCCTGTGAGTGATTTCTTAAGCCTGTTGAAGTTTTGCAGTGGAAATTGAGTTAGTTCTCACTCTTCCCCACTATTGGCTTTCCTGGGTGGTAAATATTATGCTTTCAAAACTGCTTTCCAGTTTCCATTTGTCTTTTATCCTATTCTCATCTTTGTTGGTGTAGCCTTTTGCGGGATTAAAAAGTCTTTGGTGTAGTTTCAGCTGGTTTTAGGGAGGAAATAAAAGCAGTTGCATGTATCCCCCCCTTCTGCCCAGGAATCTGAGTTAGGTCCCACTCTCATCCAGTATTACGTCATCTTAAACTTACCATATTTGCAAAGACCCAGTTCTACATAAGGTCTGAAATGCTGAGGGTTAAAACTTCAGCATGCTTTCTGTGGAACAGAGTGTGATTTAACTTTTAGCAGATGGTGACCTAGCAATTCTCCACCCTGCACACGTTATTCATGCTTGAGAGGTACTCATGATTTACCTTCTCTTCATACTTTCTGAGCAAGGGAAAGGCATCTAACTAATTTTAAGAACCATGTACTATATAACATCACTAGGAATACTGGACAAGGTACAAAAACAGTGTAGACATACCACTTCTAAATGTACATGAAGAAAAAAGAACAAACAAGTAGGGTAGTGAGACACTGAATCCAGCAGTGTGTTTAAATAGAATTAAAGCGGCAGTCAGTGATTTTTACCTCCAGGAATGCAAAGGTGCTTTGACATTAGAAAATCTATTACTCTAATCCACTGGAATACAAGTGGAATACAAATAAAAGGAGAAAAACACACATTTAAACTAAATATTATGTACGTTTATTTGATAAGATTAATACTTATACATTATAAAATCTTTTAGCAAACAGTGTGTAGCAATTTTCATAACATGATTAAAGGATATCAGCAATACCCAGGAGTACAGCCATCTTGATTAATTCTAGTTTGAGACACATCTGAGAGAATCTGTGGATAAATTATTTAACAATGCTGGGTTAGCTTTGCAAATATTTTATTTAGCCCTTTTGCATTGATATTCATAGGTACATCAATGAGTGAGTCTACTGTAATCAAGAAATTAAAAATGAGGAATATTTCTGCATACTCATAAGGACCAATTAGAAAATACGATACAGAAAAGCAGCATACAGATAGCATTTGTGCTGATGATAAAAACAAACATGACCTTGGAAGAAAATGTGATGAGGGATATAGAAAACTAGCATAGAGGGAAAACAAACTTACTATAATATACATTTTGATTTTATGATATGCTGCTAAAATGCTCTTTAGATACTACACATATGGTTTGAATTTTCTTTCGTGCGTATTGTCTATTCCAGATTCTTCATCTGTGAATTGACAGTTTATATTTTTTACTTTTTTAAACTAATTATCTGTACTTCTGAAATTGTTTTGTGAGAGTAATTTATATATTACGGATTTTTCCTTTATGTTTTGTAAATATAAGGCCGTTGTATTCCTAGTATTGAGTATGTAAAAGTTAAAATTTTGACATCGCTAAATGCGATGCCTCAACACATTTGTGCTTTGGTGTATAATTTTAAAAATCCTTGTCTGCCTTGAAGTAGTAAAGGTATTATCCTTTTTTATGCGTGATAGTATTAAAGCTTTATCACTGTAGGCTATATAATTTATTTTGTATATAATGAAAGATTTGTTTTAGATATGGAAAGCGCAACACATGAATGCTATTGACTAGTCCCTTGTTGTCTTTTTGATTTATGATGGTTTTTTAGAGTCTCTGTATCATTGTGTACACAAAACTAAATACTAAAAATTAAAGATTATAAATACAAGACATTAAGAGCATGAAGCACTAGAACAATAACAGACAATTAAGAGCATGAAGCACTAGAACAATAACATATACAAGGATCCTTTTGCCATTTTGAGGTGGGATGGAACCTTCTAAATTTTATGTCAAGAAACAGGTTTTTGAAAAGACATATTGAACTGTATAAGTTTTAAAAACTTTTGAATGCATGCATGGGTTTATTTTAAGGATCAGTTGACAAACATGGATATATTTGTAACATTTGGTGAGAGGTTATTGTCTCAAATATAAGAAAAGTGCAACTAGAAGTGTATAATGAGCAAATGATGTCAACAGGCCAATAATAAAAGTAAAACCATGAATAGCAAGAAGACATGAAGATTTCTCAGTATCACTAATACATATTAATGAAAAATATCTCTAAGATTATCAAAGATTCCAGCTGTCACCCATGGAGAGAGCTGGTAAAGTTGCGGGAAGCAGGAACGCAGGAGCTGTGCATGAGCATGGCTGACCTCCAGAGTGCAGCGTGCCGCTGAGTACCTGCATTAAACATCTCAGTACACATTCTGGTCCAGCAATGCCACTATTTGGACATTATTCAAAGGAAAAATAGAAATGTTGTACAAAGGAATGGGCAAGAAAATTCATTGTATCTTCTTAGTAAAGACTGAAAAGGGACTTAAGTATCCGTCAGCAGAGAACTGGCAAATTTAGTACATCCAAATGTATTTACATGTGTGGTGACAGTTCTGAAAGGTAACAAAAACTTTAAGAGTGTGATTTTTAACAGGTGGCAGCACTCCAGGGGAACCTGTAATTTTTACTCTCTATATTTTAGGTGTAGATTTTTAAATACATATATTACACACATAACTACAACAGTGCAGAGATTATCATAAATGGGAATATTGTAATTATCAAAATCATTTGCATTGTCTAGAAAAATTTTGGGAAATCAGTGAAAATTCAGCATAGCTGGATGATGTTATTAACACTTGGGTTTGATGTGAAAAGGCTATTGTGGTTATGTTTAAAGTAAATTCTTATTTATGAAGTATTGATTAAAAGAAGGAGACATCAGTGGGAAAAAGTCAGTTAAAGTAAAGAAAAATCAGCTTATTTTTAAACCTTATGGACATTTGAACAAGATAGCTAATGGTATTTCCCCTTTCGTGTCAATAGCAATAATTTAGAGCTAAGTCTGTGGTTGGTCCTTACAGTGTAATATAAATCTTTGTAAAATGAATTCTTTTTACTTAATCTTGGCACCGTTATAATATTCCTACTCAGCTCTCCCCGTTTTATTTCATTTTATTTTTGCTATTTTGTTACAATGTATGTATCTTTTGGGGGGTAGTTTTAAGTGCTTTCAGAAACAATGCAGGTTGAAGACTGATGCTTAGTAATTAATCAGTGAACTAAAATAGCTGATGTAACTAAGTGCACGCGGTAAAAGAATCTTCACCGCACCTTGCTTTTAGAGGAAGTACTACCATCCTGATCAGAGCCAGGTTTAGAGAGGAGCAGAAGCTGGGCTCAGATCATCTATTTATATACAGTATACATGAAAGATTTACGTAGTTTAATGTAGTGGGCCGATATGTTTATATTTTATAGATGTAACAGAACATAATTACATTTAATTATGTGTGATAAAGACATAAACAGCTGACTGTAGCTTGTTGTATTTCAGAATTTGAATGAATATGTTGAAGCATTAATTACCTTGAAACAAAAAATTATCAATACAGAGTAAGTATATTTGCATTTGTTTGGCAGAATTTTGTAAACCTGAAAAACTGGCTGAAGGGTGGTTTTAGGCCCCTGCAATGTGGTGTGGAGGCTCAAGTGGTGCTGACTATAACCAGAGTGCCTGTGAGCCTCCTCAGTGGTGGGAACCTTTGGCTTATGGTTCATAAGCTTTTAAAGTGAGGCTCATGAGTTGGCAGGAAGTAATTTCAGCTAAAATGGAATTTTTTTAAAAGCTTTTTTCAGTGTTCAAAACCTTATTAGCTTTAGGGCTGGACCTCATATTTCCTCATATTATTTCATAACCATGTGTAGAATTTAATTTCTTTAAAAAACTTGTAATCTCATATATTTATAGGCAAAGGTATTACTAAGATCAAAAGAATTTTAAATTAAGAGCTTATGTATCAGTATAATGCTTTTGAGGAATTTAGGGTGATATATATTAATTTATCGTAAATTTGTTTTAGGAAATCCAGGAAGAGAGGGTGCCTGGCATGTTTTGGAACATGATGTTAACATAGACTATTTTTCTATAAAAAAAAGTAACCTAATTCTTCTTTTCTTTGTTATAGTAATTTGTTAACAGAATATCAGAAGAAATGTGATGATATCCTTTTACTGGCTTTTTCTGTTGAATTTTAGAATTAACTTATATCTTAATTCCTAAAAGATATGTGAGAATTGTTTTTTATACCTATCTTTTGGGAGCAGTATTTACAATGTAAGTAGGGAATGCGTCTCCCAAGCACAGTAACTGCTAGTCCACTGTTGATGGATGTTTAATAATAAGTTTTAAAATAAGATCTAACAGTCTCTATTATGCCTTTGGTTTTGATTTTGATTTTCTTAAGATCTTATAAGCCTTTTAAATGGTTTTTTTTTCTCATTTGTTCTGGGAATGTGATTCTGAATATTTTCTTGTTAGAGATTATATTTTATTTTGTCAGGTGCTTTTTGAAGCTTTCTATTCTGCAAAGACTACTGTAATTTAGGATGATTATGGTATAGTTCTTGACCTTGAGAAACTTAGCTTCTAATAGAGGAAGATCTAGATAACGTTTTTTAGGAACAGACATATGCTGTATTATGATATAATTATAGGAACTCATAAGAGATGAAACTTAAAGAAATTATATTTTGCTACCTTAGAATAATTTACTGGAAGTATGAGATGAAAAAATGAGTTTATCAGATTGTGTAAATTATAAAACTGAGGACTTGTGTAGATTTTATAATGTCTCTGTATTTCTTTTTAATTGTAATAAACTATAGAAATGATCCCTGAAAGTATAGTCTTTCTTTTCTCATTGTAAAGTGTAGGTATATATGGTTTGTGTAAGTAAATAACTTGCTGGAATTATTCTCTGGACTTTTTGATAAAATGAAGGACAGGTTGTTTGGGAATTCTGATATATGTAGAAGAAATCAAAGTATTTTCTATTAGTTGTATTAGTTGCATATTGATTTGTCTTTATTTTTGTAATTTAATTCTAATTAATATATTCAAAGAACTTTCTTATTTACAGAAACAACTGTTTTAACTTTTGATAGATAATATGGTAAAGGAGTAACTCAGTAAAAAGACGTACTTTTGTGTTATACATGGAACTTTGAATATCAGTTTTTAGGATGTTTTTATGATCTTTCTTGTACGTACATCGAGTATTAATTACTAATGATAATTGTAATTATTGTATACCTCCAGACAAATATTAAAAGATAAAATTCTCAGTTTTCTTTAATAAGTTATACAGCTGCAGTTTGCCAGAAGGTAAGCCAGCCTGTTTTCACAGTTGATGATACCACCTGTTTGAGTAGTTGGTTTGAGGTAGACATTTATCAGAGCGGATTTTTAAATGAATTCAAATGAAATGTATGTAGGATTGACCCATAATATAGAATGTTGCTTTGATGCTTATGAAAAGAAGATTTGTATTTTCCTACTATCAAATTGTTCAAATGAATTTATTACTAAGGTCTTAAATTACAACTTGGTGTTTCACTTTTCAATAACTTTTACTGACAGCATTGCCATTCAGATGATTTAAACATTTTAAAACAGGCTTACTTAAAACGTTGGCAGTATTTTATACCCTGATTACCTCTATCACTCAGAAGAAGGCAAAACATGCTTATAAACTAAGTCACTGAATTGTCTAGCGCTTATTTTGAATAAGTGGGGATGAGTTCAAAATTGGAAGAGCCAAGCTTTTTTGGCAGATTATCCTCTAAGGAGTTCTGCAGTAGTTTGAGCACCTCCTGTACTCATTTTTCAAGTTGCATTTTGGTATATGTATATCCAAATAGACCAGATAGACCACAATGCCTAAGAAATGTAAAGAAATATAACGATTATGTTGGTATGAATAGTGGGAATGCATTTAAAAAGTTTTTTTTTGTTCTAAGTTAGAAGTAAAATCTAAAATTATCCGTATATCTATTTAATAGTGCCTTATAGATACTTTTACAATAATGTTAATATACTGTTCCTTTCTAGAGAGAATACCACTCTACATCACCAAGTGGAACAAATGCTTCAAAAAATTTCTCCTCTGCAGAAATGTCAAGAAGAGCTGGGATCTTTAAAAGCAGAGCTAGAAGAGAAAAAGGTACCTGAAATTATTTTTCTGAAAAGCCTTATAGTCAATACATTAGGATTAGCTCATTCACTGTAATTGGGATAAGGGGAGTTTTTATATAGTTAAAAAAAAAGAAATATTCATCAAATATTCTAAGTGTATTTCTATCCTTAGAGAATCCTGAATGAATTGGCTCTTGGCTTAATCTTGACAGTGATTGTTAGCTTTGCAATACTGTGTTAGCTGCTGTGCTTTTGGGGAGGATCAGAATGAGTAGAGAAAACTTATAGTTGTGAATTTTTACGTTTTTATGTATCCTGCATTAATTGTTTTTTCATATTTCTTTTGCCTGGAGTGTAAAATAACATGCAAAAATTTAAATCTTAAAGGTAGGGGAATTGTGTGTGAAAGTGCAGGAGAAAATCTGATTCTTCAGTGGTTCTGGTCCAGCCCTGGCAAACACAGTGGTAAATGAAGCCCTCAAGGCCTCTGCCTCGGTCTGCATGAAGGAGTCCTTTACAGAACCTGCTCCCATAAATTCAAACTAGTCTGTGCCTTAAGCAATATCTATATGCTTTTTCCTCTGTAACCCTGCCAATTTTGTTTGATTTTTTTCTTGCGATCGTGTTTGGTCCTTGCAGTTTCTCATTGGCTATGAGGAGACAAAATGAGAGTCTTTCAGTAATATACCATAAGAAAGTGTTCAGGTTAGAGGTTATTTCCTGCACTTTGGAGGGCGATGTGTTTAATCTTTTGGGGTGATGCTTATGAGCTGAGATGGATGCTGGGAGAAGATGTCCACTTCAGACATGAAAACACGGAGGCTCTTCTTTTCAAATTGTAGTAAAAGAATTTGTTTAAAATGCAATAAAATTGATTTTCTACATAAATTTTGGTTTATTTCTTACAGAAATCTTAGAGGAAAATTCATTGCCTTTATAGATCAATTTAGGTGGTTTGAGTGAGACAAGCTGTAGCCACCCAGAAATGATTCTCATGTCTTGACCTGTTTTCTCTAGGCTCCGCTGACGGGAATATCTGTGCCTTTCGGTCTCCCTCAGACTGTGGTGTTTTAGTAGTCACGTGTGGTTGTGTCAGGTCTTTGATAGTACATAATTACTTTACTATTTATATAGGAATTGTTAGATATTCATGTTGTCAGTGTTAATCAAAATATTCGGTTATGTCCACCCCGATTGTACAATCTCTTCACCTGTATTTGAGAGGAAACTTGAGCACTGGAGTCAAACCTTAGTGATAATTAGAGTTATACCTTAATGATAAACCCAAATTAGTCACTATGACTTGGGAAGAATAAGTCAATCTGTCAAACCTTCCAACTCATTTGTAGAAAAGAGTTGGTAAAGCTTATCTCTCAGAAGTATCATATACTTAATAGAACTCTCAATAATAGTGTCCTTCCCATTTCGTTAGTGTGTTGTTCACACATTTCCCCCAGTTATTGTTAAGTATAATGATTTGTTCTATATTTTCCATGGCCGTACAGATAACTAATATTTATTAAGCTCTAAAATTTATTTAGGTTACATTGATTTTAATTGGTTCACAGAAAAATATTAGCTATCTGATATTTAAACCAACTATTAAGGAGATTTAGAATTAATGAAAAATTAGTATATTGTTTTAGGTTTTATAGTTTTTGTTTGATTATAATATTAGTAATACTGCTTCTATTAAGAATCTGATTACTTACATGAAAATGTTCAGTGAATTATGCTTGTATTTCCTGCCTGATGTATTTGGTTAATTTTACACTGTTAAAGGATGGTAATTTAGGTTATCAAGATCAAAACAAGTTATGGCTAATGGTTAGTGACGTTCGGTTTGGTAATATTTATCTCTTTCTTTTTTAGAGTTCCCTAAAGTTGTATCAGGATACTCATCAGGAATATGCTCGTGTAAAAGAAGAATGTTTAAAAAGTGATGCTCAGTAAGTGGTTTTAAAGTTACGCTTGAAATACGGTTTCATTTTTGAAAATGGGTTATCTTTAGCTTGAGCCCAGGTGTTTGAGACCAGACCCTAACTCAAAAAAAGAAAAAAACAGTCGATAATCTTTAAACCAGTAGTGTTTCTTTTTTATCTGTCTTTGGATATTTTGCCATAATTGGCTGTGTGATTTTGAATTAATCTATAAACCTTGGTTTCCACAGCTTTAAGTTATTATACCTACTTTGAAGGGTGACAAAGAAGATTAAACAAATTATCATACATTAAAGGGCTGCACAAAGAAAGAACTTCATAAAAGTTCTCCTGTACATGTGCATGCACGTGTGACTCTGTGTATCAAAACAGTTATTGACTCCTTTCTTTTTTGTACCAGAACTTTAATAGATACCACGTGGAATGGGTGCCTTTTTACTATTAATAAAAAGGGCTGTTCAAAAGCACCTTCTTGATTTTGAAGTTTGATACTATATTTATATTACTCACAAAAAATGCATGTGAGCTGTATATGTAGTAGTTGAATGTAGTCGTGATACAGCAGTGACTCAAGAGTCATTTGCCTTCTCCCACTCTCAGAAAACTACTTTAAAGCAAGTGCAGTTCTCCAGCCATTGCCTTCCGTGAAGTGGTGCTGTGAACACAACACCATTTGTACTCCTAAAAAGTAATCTAATGACTCATTAGATGCTGGACTGGCTCTTGGAGAACATCTGGACACATCTGCTAGGCTCATCAATAACACTAGTGCAGTTTATGGGAGGTCTCAGATGTGCTTATAGCAGAACTTAGAAAGGTTCATAGCGTGTGTTTCAAATGGAAAGGACAAATTGTTTTAATTCACCGTACACACAGTGCACACTGAACAGTGTGTTGCTCTTTCTTAGGTTTCTACCATCAGAACAATTGCAGTCTTAGTTGTTGACATGGAATATTAGTTGTGACTGATAATTTATTTGTTATGTAAATCTTAGTTATTAAAAAAATGTACAAATGTACCACATGTAATATCGCATTTTTTTGTTAGATTATTTTTTGCCATTTAACTTTGAAAATTTTATTGTTAGGAAGAAGAAACTAGAAGCGAAGGTGAAGAAGCTGGAAGGTAATTGGCACTATTGTGACCTGGCTAATGGAAGTCATTGGTCATTATGCAAATCATTGGTGACTATGAAGTTGTACTACTTGATTATGGTTGAGTTGTCATGTTTTTTGATGGCATATCCTTGAGTGACTTCATTAAGGGGTTTGTTAGAAAGAAGTGTGTATGTGGGTCATCATGCAAATTTTGAGATACACAAAAATCAAGAAGCATAAAATCTGCACAGACGGAAACAGATGAAGCCCTCCCAGCAACACCAATAAGCCGAGCAAGGTGAACTTTGCACAGGTCAATCAGAAAGGATGCTGTTGGCTGTCTTTCTTGGAAGTGAAATAAGGGACCATAACACATTTTGTCTCAAAACTTTCGAAGTAACCTGTGTAACTATCCTCCTCTCAGTCACCAGATAGTTACATAGAGATGGAGTGGGGCAAATACCTGAGACATTATTGCCCTGAAGTAGTAGAGCACCCATACTTTTGCTATAAAAATAGCAATTAATGAAAGGATTTAATTTTGGAAGTTGAATCTCATGGATTTTCTCATTGTTTTCTAATAAAATTTTATAATTAGTAGGAAAGGTTACTATGCTTAGTATCAAGATATTGATATATTTATACAGTTATAACACACCCATAGAGAGGTTTCTGTGAGATTCTTTACGTTGGGGATTGTCTGATTTGTACCTGATCCTCCACATACCCATGGTCTTGTCAGGGTCTTTAGTCTACAATGACAAGGCAGAGTGCAAAGGGGCCACACAAATCTGTGAAGTCTGTGTGTTTCAGCTCATAGCCCTTTCTGAGTCCTGAATCCCTAGAAATCCAACTCAGGATCTTTCATTTGCTTTTTCTTCCCTTCGTTGTATGGTTGGGACATGGACATAATGTCAGGTAGAGAGAGCAGGGCCCACCGGCCCCCTCCTGTCCGTGGTCCTCCTGCCCTCCAGCCTGGACAGCAACGGTCCTCACCTGCTGTGGGTTTCCGCCCCTTAGCACTGCTGGTGCTTTGCCTCAGAGCTGCTTTAGTGTCGTTGAGAGTGTGCAGTAAGAGTTTAAAGTTAGTTGCATCAGGGCATTTAGAATAGTAGTTGTTAAAAGTATCTCCAGTCACTAATTTTACATATATTGAGCCAAATAGTTTAGACTTAAACTCTGTAAATATATTGGTAAGAATTTTTCCTTGAATGTGATTGTTGCATTCCCTTGTAGAACTCTGTTCTTTCCGAGTATTTCTTTGCTGGATGTGTCTACTGTATTTGAGGAAATGTTTTTAAAGAGACCTAAGATGCCTGTGAGATGATATGCAACTTTTAGGGTAGACTCCATGTGAAGCAAAAATGTGGCCTTTGTTTTCCACGTAATAGAAATATATTTTTCTTGTAAGTGATAAGGCATAATAAAAATTATTTAATAAAGAAATACTTGAATTGTTAGAGAAATCAAGAGAGAATTGTTACTAAGGTGTTTTATGGGATTTTACGAGCGTATTCCTGTAAAGCTGATACTAGTCAGATACTTCACAGTGTGTCTGAACCGCATAGTGCTTTCCAACCAAAAACTGGATGAAGGTGCTGAAGGGTCAGAGAAAAATAAGTAAAAAGAGGATGTCTAACAAAAGTATTAGGAATGATGATTAGTCAGCTTGGTGAGGAGAGTTCCAGGGACAAAAGTAGTATCTACAGTGTAAGAGGCTGGCTCCTCCACCAGTAAAGACAATGGTGTGAACTGTTTTCTGAGGTAGAATCACAGTTCTAAACCTTCCCACGTTAAGGTTGCTGTTTATGGAGCTGAGAAGAACAGGAGGCACCATAGCACCCCTTTCTCATGCATTCGGTTCTTGCCTGACCGGAAGGGTTTGGAATTGCTGTGCCTAGTGTGGCCAGGCTTCATAAGGCCCATTCTGACTCTTTGGTTTTATAAATGGCAGTGAAAAAGAAGTGTTCCTGCATTCAGCCGTGGCTAAGAAAATAGGAAAGAGCAGTAACTTTATGTAAATTTTTATTCAGAATTTTAAGAAATGAGAAAAACTTGTAATAGATTAGATTTTGAGTATTTTATTAACCATAGTATCAAAGTTAGTGAATTGTTTTTCTCTGTTTATTGCTTCATTGCAATTTTTAAATGAAGAGGCTGCTGTCAAGCAAACTCAGGACTTCAAGCAACTGAGAAATGAAAAGAAAATACTTGAAAAGGAATTTAAGAAGACACAGGTACTACATAAAAGCAGTGTACACATATCTTAGCTTCCTGGCTGCAGGGCTCCTGTCGTGTAATAACTGAGTAGGAGCCAAGCGTGAGCGCCTGCAGAAGCGGTCACGGTTGCCTGTTAAGTTGCCCTCTTTGTATTTGGTGCAGAGTGTCTTATCCAGCACAAACACTAGTAGTGTTTTGTTTTCCACAGGAAAGGCTTGATGAATTTTCTAAACAGAAAAACGAAAAGGGTGAGTATTCAGTTAATATTTACATAAAAATTATTTTGACAAAAAGTTTTTTTTCCCCTTACCTATTTTTTCCCCCCATTTTTTTAGAGTTGAGACATATTGGAACACAAATTTCAAGTGATTCATATGGCAGCATAGATAAAAGTGAGTATGTCGCAGCTTTTGTTTGAATGTTGTAGATGACTTTCAGTGGTCTGGGAGGTTGCATGTTGCTCCTACATGTAATTATGAGAATGCCAAGGCTTATTCTGTGTTTTCATTAGGTCTAAATATATGATTAGCTTATTGTCTTATAAAATGATACAGTGAATGAAAGCATCACAGCAATGTTGTTGGGGAAGGAAAACTAGAGAGATAATTTTTGTACCTTTTAATTTTAATCAGTGTTGATTTTCTTGCCAGGTTATACTTTATTAAATTAATATATTAAATTTCCTAGGTGCCAAATATATAAAAAGTGTTGAAGTTAAATAGGAAAATTGTAGCACCAAAGTCCTGTAGTACATTTTCAGAAGACAGAAGAGTTTAGGGAAGGCCTACTGTTTAAAAGAAAAGTAAACTGGTAATAATGGCACAAGGGAAGAACAAAAGTATACATGCACTTTTTATTACTAGCAACTTACAGACAAGAAGGCCTAACTTGAGAAGACAAAAATTGTAGTTCTTTTTAATACTTCCATTTGTTATGTGACCTTTGGCCACTTATTTTTCTTTTTGTGTTTTTTTGTTATTCCTGTTAAAAATGGAGATTATGAATTTGAATTTCCACTCTACCTTTCGAGATTTTGTGAGGGGGGGGGATAAATTTTAAATGTTTAATATGTAAGTAATAATAATTCATATCACTTATGTGTTATTTTTCTCTAAGTGGAAATGATTTAAAACATTTAAAGTGTTGTATGCAAGTGTATAGTGTCTCTTAAGTTACAATTACCTTTTTATTTTGTTTTTAAATCTTTTTTTTTTTTTTTTAGTTCAGTGCACAAGTTTATGTTTTCCTTGGCTTCAGGCTCTAACAGTTCACACTTCTCAGCTGCCTGGGCACTGATTGCTCAGTCACTTATCACTCTCACATACGTGATTCCATGTGCTTTCTACTGCGTATGGAAAGTGGGGCTTTGAGATTGCTGAGAGGAGTAGAAGACCTGGTGACTTTGGCCTTCCCTGCCAACAGTCAGCTGTTGAGTTGAATTGTCTTCTCCTTTGGACTGACAGATCCTTTCGGGATTCAGCCGCTCTCAGGCCTGACTCGACCCTGCTCATAGTTGCTCTCTATCCCAGCATTTTGTGTGATGTTTTTCAAAGAACTTGTTACTATCTCAAGTAAAATAGTTTTCTGTTTAGTTTTTATCTACCATCATGATGAGGACAGGGATATTGTTTGCTGTACATTTTACTTCTTCTAAATAAATAAGTGAAGTCTTTAGGCATCTGCTGATGGTTTAGCTGTGGACCTTGATGGGTTTGATACCTAATTCTTAAGTGTATGGTTAACATTCTTCCTCATTAATTATCGAATTCTGGAAGAGATTTGCCAGATAGGCACTAAAAAATATCAGATCAACTCCACTTTACAAAATGGCTACCTTGCCTTTTCTTCATTTCAAATTCTAGTAAAATTTACCACAAATATAGGTAAATACATAGCTAAAAAGTTTTCCAACTATAGAGGAAATTAAGGAGGAAGACACACAAGAGACGGTATCAGTTGGTGATGTTATGCATAAATGCAGAGAAAATGGGAGCACTGAAAAACTAGGTTTTATATAATGCAGAGTTTTCCAAATCAAAGGTGGTAGGATGAGGAGCAGGACATTAGTGTTTGCCAGGTAATTGATTAAAGGCTGAAAATGAGGACAACCTAATTTCAAAAATTGTTTCTGGCCTTTGCCCATAGACTGGCCCAAGTTTAGTTTTCCAGTTACCTATTACATGGGAAGTACCCAGCATAGCTGTGATGTCACAAAGTTGGGTATTAATGGCTGCCTTCAGGGATAGCCCTTCCTGTCCTCAGAAAATACAATGTTTATGTACTCGATGCAAACCCCACAGTTATGTTCACTTGCCACTGCTTCCTCTTCCAAGGCAGGCTTCCGTAGGTTTAGGAAACCAGAATCTATATTTATTGCCAAAGGAATAAGACTAAAAATGTAAGCTGAAGAAACATACTTTGGCTACAAAACATGTTCTGCCTCATTGCATCTATAACTTAGGAAAAAGCAGCGACAAGAAAGGCATCAGATGCGAGAAGATGGTGGAAACAGCCCTAGATCATGAATGAGGAGAAGATGTTAACAGTCGAATTAGTACTCTTGGAGAAAATCAAAGAACACATCCATAGGCTGCTGCTATGGAACCGACTGCTTCGGAGTCTTGAAAATTTAAAAATGCAATCTCAGTATTGTGAGCCCGGTGGGAAAGAATAATTGTTGGATGGACAAACAGAAGATCAATTCATTTAACCAAGAGGTTAAGTTTTAAATGCCTCTGAGGATATGTTGCAAATTGACAGCTGAAAGGTTCTAGAGATATTTAAGATTTGAAGGTTAGAGCCAGGTGTGTCACTGTTCATCTGTTAGGACTTCTCAGAGGGGAGAACAGTATCATAGGAGAGAAGATGTAAAAAGTAATGGACGGAAATGTCCCTGAACAGAAAACACGCAGAATATTCATATTCGTAGGACCTGTCAAGCGTTTAGTGTGGTTTTTGTGTATAGGCTGTTGCTGGAATCTGGGGTGTACAGTGACGTCACAGAGGCTAAGCCCCGCCCGCTGAATGGACTAAGGGAGGCTACGAGCTGTCTTAGGCATGTAGCAAGAAATCTTTATTTTAACACAGCTTATATAGCCAATACTACATATGTACACTATTAATCAATAATCTTATGACGTATGCATCATCCATCTAAAACCTGGTATCTTGATTCTCGTGATCATCACCTGACCACCTCATGACCAGACCATCATCTGCCGGTGCCTACCTGTCTATTGATCAACTAACACAATGCTCCATTAACTATTATCTTTTACCATCATTACATCTAAAATTAAATCTAAGCCACAAAGCAAACTCTGGGAGAATAAGCTGCTTGAATGCCAAACTTTTAACAGATCATCTGGAGGCGGTTATTTATTGTCTAGGAGTGGTGGAGATTCCTAAGATAGACAGAATACTTGCCTGTAAGCCCTGCTTCCAGGACCAAGCCTTTGTTCACCCAAGTATTGCCTTCTGCGTGAGCAGGCCTAAGGTCAAAATGAAGTTCTATCCCAGTCTCTCCTTCCCACCTCACTAAAAAACTTCAAACCTGTTCTCACAGAATGAATCTATTTAAAGGCACGTACAGGCTTTTCGCCTATAATAGTTTCCATTTCTGACATGTTCAGGAGAAATATACCTAAAATCAAATGAAAGAGAAAGTTTGAATACAGAAGGATGGATAAAAATACTTCAAGCAATGCTAAAAAAGCAAGCATATAAGGCAAAAAATAATTCAAATGCAGAAATGAATGTATGTGATTAAATTGCTGGTGAAAGGTACAATTCACCAAGATACTCTATTATGTGCCTAAAGGATTGAAACGGTGTCAGCCAAAACCTTTGGAAGTTTTAGGGAGAATAGCATCATGCAAAGAAGCTTCACTGTTGCTTAGAAATAGAGAGTGAAAGCAGGTGAGATGGAATGGAAATCACAGTTCCAAGATTCACATAGAACTTTTTGTAAACCACACACCTAGAGTTGTTTAAAACATTTTTCAAACATATATAAATGTTGGTTAATAGATAACAAGTCTACAATTTAATATAATATTAATAAAAATCCCCCTCCCTCTACAAAAACAAAACCTATAAAATTTACCTGGTAACTAAACACACATAAACCTCTCGGGTAACAGAGAAAATAAAAAGTAAACTTCTAAACTGTTGTGGAAATAAACAACAGGGTGGTTATTTTTTAAGACCTTCCAGATGTAGCCAATTTCTTTGATACTCAGTTTTTTTATGTTGCCATAAGTGATAGTTTTAGAAATACAGAAAGTGATATGTTTAACTTAAGAAAGGAATCGATGAAGGTGCAAATAGAAGTTAATTGAAATAGTAAATAAAGCAAACGATTTGGGACCATTAAAGCTGATAGCTGTGTCTTTGCAGTGCTAATGAAACCAACTCTCAGGCAAGTGTGCTCTCTAAAGGAAGGATGAAAATCTCAATAGCATCAGGACTGAGAAAGCTATAAAACTATCGTGGAGAAATTTCTTAATTCACACGTTCATATTTAAATGTGAGGAGATAGATGAAATAGACCTTTTTCTAGGAAAATGTGCTCAAATGGACTTGGAATAGTTGCTAAAAATTTAACACCATGATAAATCCAGATGGTTTATGGACAAGCTCTGTAAAGCCTTCAGTGAAAAACTAGTGTCTTTATGTTTCAGAATTTAGAAAATAAGAAATGGTTTTACCTTATTCCTATTGTAATAAATAGAAGCAAATAATTTGAACCCAAGAAAGTTGAAACATGCAAAGTATAGTCAGTAGGGTCAGAAACAAGGTAAGCATGGTTTTTGTTACTTTCATCGCTTACATACTGGAGTTTAGCAAAATAATCATGAAAGGGGAGGAGCTGTAAATATTAACAAGGAAGAATGACTATTTTAGATTAAATAACTAATGCAGAGAATCAGGAAGACGTAAACTGTGAACTTACATAACCTGGCGTTATTTACCTGGTAGAAGTGGAGCCTGCAAAGATCCCTGGGAAACACCTGCCAGCAGTATGTATCCTCTGTGAGGGGAGCCGAGACATCCTGAAGAGCATTAGAGGAGAACCGAATACATTTGAATTATGGGAAGGCTCAGACTATAAAGATGTAAATTTTTCCCTAATATATTTATAAATATAGAAAGTCACTCAAAAATCCCATTGAGCTTTTCTGTAGAAAAGGACAAGCAGATGGTGAAAGCTTATTGGGAACCATACATGTTTGGAAGAGTACAGTTTTTTTTTTAAAAAGAAAAGAAACCGAGCCAAGATTGTGCCCTAACAGATATTACAAGATAATTGTAAGCCTCTCCTGGCTAAAGAAGTGTGATATCGATACAGAAACTACAATGGAGTAGAAAGATGTCATAAATGCTCAAGTCCAGAAATGCTCAGAAATGCCCTTGGGTTTGATAAAAGGGAGCATTTTAAAGGATTAAGGAAAGGTGTGATTAAATTTAATGAAATTTTGGGCGGTGCCTGTGGCTCAAAGGGGTAGGGTGCTGGCCCCATATGCCGGAGGTGGCGGGTTCAAACCCAGCCCCGGCCAAAAACTGCAAAAAAAAAAAAAAAAAAAAATTAATGAGATTTTCCCATTGGAACATAAAGCCACACTGAACTCTGAAGATTTTTTTTTCTGCTTTATTGGGAATGGGTAGTTTTTTCTTTTTTTTTTCTTTTTGGTCAGATTGGAAGTACTGAGTTATCAATTAGAATAGACATAGCTCTGGTTAATAGCCTCCATAAGAATGGATAAGTAACTTTTTTTCTTTTTTTTTAAGGTTCCTTGTTTGCTGCTTTGGGTATACGTAATAAGCAGGGATCCTGGTCAGGTCACTTAAGCAAAGGGGATTACAGTATTTGGAAGCAGGCTTTTGGGTAGGTTAAATCATGATGTAGATAAGCTCCGCGATCTCTGAACTTAAAAGTGGGTGTGCCTGACACACAGTTATGATCAGGAGGTTGGTTTGGCTCAGGAGAGGTTGGGAATGTCCAACCTTTCAGACTTAATGTTAACTGCCCTCTACATTTGTCCTGGTCCCTTTCTGAGGCCTTCCAATTTTTGCAGTGGTGCAATTTGCCAGCTTAAGTAGGGTGACCTATTTCAAAATCTGAGTCCCTTTGGTTTAAAAGGTTGGTTTTTGTAGCCTCTCTTGAACTAGATTAAATATTTCACTAATTTTAATAAATGCATAAAGTTAATTTAAAAACTTAAGTTTAAGGGAATTGTAATAGAACTTTGAAGTGACCTGAAATTCACTTAATATTTAAAGCTTCTTTTAGTTGAAGTTTAATCAGCGTTGGTTATCTTTTTAGACACATTTCACCATAAGCTATTCATATTTATATTCACATGAATATTTTTTGCTTTGGAAAGTTTTTTTTTAATTTGTGTACTTAATGTTAAAAAAGCTTTAAAACTATAGTTTAATACCTTAATGTTGTATTAATTTCATTAGGACTATTTTAGTTATAACTTCCCTGGGCCTTTCAACTTGAATTAGAGGTTCTTAACCATTTTAGGAATCCAGACTCCTTAAAAAATTTGTAAAAATTCCTTTGGAAAGCACGTACCTCTCTTTGTTAGCTTGTGCGTGTAGTTATCCACCCTCTCCTTGTGTTTATACACACACATTTCGTCTTCCACCTCATTTCCACTGATGGATTTTCTATGACTTGTGAACCCCACCAGGTTAATTACTGAATGGTCAACTCTGATGACTTTGCTAACAGCCTCATGTAATTGTAGGGTTCTTCTCTGCTTTTCTTATAGAACCTGTAGAGCCCAAATTCCTTATTGTATTGGTCATTCATGGCTTCCTTCTCCCTCCATACTTTATGAAGGAAATGCTATGTGGGCCAAAGATTAATTTGTCTAAAATGTTTCAGTCTTTCCATTAACGAATGGTTGAGTTTGGGGAAGATGTTTAAATTACCTAAGTCCCTAATAAACCCTAACTTTACAGGGGTATGTTTTAGCCTTGTGTATGTTGAGCCAAACAATATGTCTTTAATGTTTTATTCTTTTTCACAGGAAAAGTGAAACTGCTTCTGAAGGAACTCTGGCTCTGTGTGAACACAACCCATAGACTACCTGGTGAGGGCAGCAGATGTGTCCCAGGTGAGAGTGGAGCTTATAGACGTATACTTTGTACGGGGAAATAGAAGTGTTTGCTGTAGATATTGCAGACTTTAGTTTTCAGTACTCAGGATTTTACATTAAAAGAATCGAATAAGCTAGACTGGGTACTTTAATTATACAAAATCCCTTTCCCTTCATTGTGCCTTTTATGCCCATTAGATAGACTTAGCTTTTAAGTTTTTAATAACAGTTTCCTCAGAGGACATTGAGAGAAGCTGGCAGGACAGCAGAGGCATGCTGGGCCAGTATATAGAGAAGATGCGAAGGACGCGTCGTGTTTTACATCATTTCCTGTGTCAGATTCATCCCTCAGCAGTGTAGCTTCATTTGTTTTTTATGTAGCTGTCAGTTCCTTTGGTTGAACATCTTGATTTGTAGTAAAATGTCACAGACACATTCTGCCAGGATCACAGTTATAGTTGATTAAGGATTGAGAAATTGGTATTAGTCAAATATCTATTTGGAAGCGAGGAAGAGTAGAAGGTAACTTCTTGTTTATAAGATTAAAGTGCTTCTTCGTTAACTTTTTGTCATTTCACTAATTTCTTAGGATTAGCTGCTGTGATTCGCAGATCATTGAGGATCTGAATCTATGGAAATGTGTGTCTAATTTTCCTCTCAGGCTTCTGAAGACAGAGTTGCCTCAGAAAAATATTAATAGGCAAATTACTGATTCACATTTATGCTGAATTCAGAACTTGTCAGGTATACAAAAGCATTATTTGATGGGATTCCTTTAAATAGATTTTTCCTCAGTTAACGTACTGAGTAATAGCATTGAGAGTTACCAGCTGGTGCCTACAACCCCTAAATTCATCCCTTCAGTTCAGAATTTCTCTGTTTAGGCAGCAGCAGCCTAGGGACCAGTCTGTAGTCTATTTTAAGCATTGATTTATGATGATATTAAAAGCACTATTCTTTAGTTAATAATCTGATGTTTTTATTTAAAAGCACAGCTTTGTATCTGTTACTTATGTTAATTTTTCCAAGGCAGAAAGGTAAAATACAGCATTGTGGAATCTTATTATATCATAATTTTTCCAAGGCAGAAAGGTAAAATATGGCATTTTGGAATCTTACTGTATCATAAAGCATATTTCTTTTAAAAACTTTTTACTTATTTTCATATGTGAACAGTTACAAAAGTATTTCAGAGAATTTCCCTGGAATCTACCCAGATGTCTGAAATTTTCACATTTTCCATTACCAAGGACCCAAACCAGAACATTTGCTGCGATCCTGTGAACAAACTTGTAGGTTTCACCAGTTTTTCCCCTGATGTCTTCCTTCCATTCCAGGGTCCAGGACTCCTACTGCCTTTGTTAGCCATGCTTCATCTTCTCCAGGCTGCCAGCTGCTCAAGCGTTTCCTTTCTGCATCATTTATTTGTTTATAAACCTATTTGTTTATGTCAGTACATGTCATAAATACTCTTTTTACTCTGCACATTATAATTCACTGCTTTCATTATCTGTTGTTCAAATTGCTGTAGACTTGGTGGGAACCTGTTCAGGTTGGCTTGTGGGCCCTTTAGACATTCTCCCTTTTTTTGAATACTTTACTTTCTACTGTCTCAAGATCTTCCAGACTCAACTTGTGTTTTCTGTCTTCACTATGTAATCAGCCACTTCTCCAAGGAGCCCTGGACTCTTTGTAAAAGTTTTTTTTTTTTTAAAGCTTTCACATATCGCAAACTGTCAGGGAGGGACCCATATGTCTTTGTAAATAAATAGTATCACTGAAGTTCACCAAAATCAAGACCCCAAAGGATTTGATTTTTATACGAACTTTTCTGTTGCATTATCATATGAAGTATTCATGTAACTTTGTTCGGTCTCTGAATTAGAGCATTGTATAGATGTGGCCATGGGTAAGCTTGATATTGGTTGATTTCAGAGTACTCTTTGGATAGAGAAAATAGCATCCCTTTTAAGATATATGCGCAAAGTTGTTTCTCTGCCAAATCATGCTAGTTATATGGTAAGATTCACCAAGAGAATGAGTGAGTTACCACTTGTATAGACGCCTTTCCAACTGCGCGTTGATGCTGATGGGCTGGGGTGTTCACACCCATCCTCCTGCCTGTCCGTCTCTCTTTCCTCACTGCAGAAGCAGCTTCCTTATGTGAGATACAGTCACACCTTCTAGGGTAATGTTTCCAAGACAGTAGGTTGCCTTTTTAAACACGTTTCTATTTATGCAAAGGGTAGGGGTGGGATGAAGAGAGGTTGGTTAATGGTATAAAATACAATTAGAAGGAAGAAGATGCAGTGTCTGATAGCACAATAGGGTGACTATAGTTAACAGTAACTTACTGTATACTTCAAAATAGCTAGAAGAAAAGAACTAGAATGTTCCCAACATAAAAGGTAAATGTTTGAGGTAATAGATGCCCTTGTCACCCTGATTTCATTGTTACACATTGTGTGCATGTAGCAAAATATCCCATGTAACCCCAAATACGTGTAATTATTTTGCGTCAATAAAAACTGAAGAAAAATTCCATAGACTTAAACATGTTTTCCTCTCGGATTTAATATTGCAAGCATTTTAAACTCTTAGAATGAGAATTTTTTTTCTTGGTATTGTAAATATTTGCTATGTATTTTTTTACCCTTCCACAGAAAAACCTGCCACAGAAAATACCAGATCCAGAGTGTCCAGGAAGGATGGCACACTACCTCCAGCACAAGGAAATCCTCTCAGGACCTCAGATGTGCAGACATGCCTCACAAAATTGTCCATGGAGATAGAGGGTGACTTTTCTTCATGTAAACGTATGGAAAAAGAGGGACCCGGTGGAGCACAGTACAGTACTGACCGTGTTTCTGAGGAGGATGGGAATCCTGAGATTTTAATGCAGAGTCGGAACGATGGTGACAGTACCGACTTTTCTGACCATGATCATTTTTTTGATGACGATCTTCAAGCTGCAATTGACTTCTTCAAACTTCCCCCTCCACTTCTGTCTCCAGTGCCCTCCCCACCGCTCATGGCATCGTCACACCTGGCTTCCTTACCTTCTTCACCTGCACCTGTGAGTTTTTCCCTCTGAATCTGAATCTGAATTACCAAATGGATACATTGTTTAGCCTAACATGTCATTGATCCTCAAAGGATTATTAGTGGTATTCTGACAAAGACTATTTTAGCCGGTTTTATTAAGGGGTAACATGAAAGTTTAAAAAGGAATGCCATTACCCCTCAGATCAACATATAGTATGATTTTTTTTTTTTTTTAATTTAAGATAGGGTATTATTCTGTCTTCTGGGCTAGAGTATAGTGGCATCATCTTTGCTCACTATAGCATGAAACTCCTAGGCTCAAGTGATCCTTCTGCTTCAGCTTCCCTAGTAGCTGGGACTATAGACACCTATGACCATGCCTGACTAATTTTCTGATTTTTTTTGTAGAAATGAGGTTTCTTTCTTGCTTAAACTGGTCTTAAACTCCTGTCCTCAAATGATCCTCTCACCTCAGCCTTATAAAGTGCTAGAATTACAGGTCTGAGTCACTGTGCCTGGCTTGAAGTTTTTCATTTCGTGTTATGGTTCCATTTTTATTTGTCTTTATCCACAACCAAAGTATAAGTTGGCTTATACTTATTTGTAATAATTTGTGTCTTAATTCTTTGTTCTTATCTCTAGTGCCCAAAATACCTATGAAATCTCTAGTGCCCAAATCACAAAATACCTTTGAAATGAATGAATTAAATAGGAATGTTTAAAAGTCAAAAGAACACATTTAACTTTTGGTCCTGTGCAGAGTAGTAGGGTATGGGTCTTAGGAGGGTGTCTGATATTGGAGGGGTGGCCCTTGGTTAGAGGGGAGTTGTGCCAGAGAGGGAAAACTCTTTACCTATTATCAGATGACAGAGCCTAGACTGCCCTTCTTCCTTAAATGTGATTTAAATATCCTTTGGGAAGGATGACCTTTTTTGTTTTAATGCATTTAATTGATAGTCTTGTTTAGTCTGTTGCATTAGTTTTACTAGTATAGTTCTTTTTTTTTTTTTTTTTTAAAGGAAACTTACTTTGGAGAATATACAGATTCTAGTGATAATGACTCAGCCCAGCTTAGAAGTTCTATTGAGTATGTTTCAGAAGATGATACAACTGAATCACGGAATTATTTTGGCTCATTCAGAAAAAATAAAGAAAGTGGTACATGGGAGAATAAGTCCAAATCACATAGACCTACCCAAGCTCTACGTGCATTGGAAATAAATAAAATGACAACTCTTGGGTTTGAGACTTTACCAGCAACACTGAGAGAACCTTTAGCCCATGAAAAACACTGGACAGTGTCATCTCAGTTTGTGAATGATAGAAAAGGAGAAATTTTACAAGAGGCAAAAACACAGACAGAGATTAGGGAGAAGGACAAGTCCGTGCAAACTGAGCGGACATCTCCTAAGCAAACCCGAAGCCTGTGCGGGGAGAAGTCGCCTGGCAGCCCCACACAGGGGGTGGACGCTGCCCCCGGGGCATCAGCGCTGTGGCTTTCTCCCCTTGGCAAAAGGCCATTGAGTGAACTCAGTGAATCTGAAGGGGAAACCCTAACGTCCAAAGCGATAGGGTCGCCCACATCAGAGTTTGCTAAGTGGACGCTAACTCATGAAATAGCTTCTGTATCAGTCTGTAGAACAGACTCTGACCGTTTTCAGAGAGCATCTAGAGAAGTGGAAACGCAAACAGAGGATATGCAAGGGCTTGTTTTGGGAGAATCCCCTGAATCAGACGACGACGACGATACAGGTGATATGATGGACACAGAAGGGCTTGATGTCGACGCCAGTGTTTCCTCCTCTTCTACCTCAGTAGCTTTGTCTGTGTGTAGCAACCCCCAGTCATTTTCTGGGTTAGAGTCTATTAACGATATAGATATTTCAACTAACATGTTCCCTACAGAACTGCATCATTCAAAACAAAAACTACAAAGTAAAACTTTAAGCACATTGCATCTGCAGTCTGAGCCACCAGAGTGTTCTATGGGAAGAAACAGCCAGGCGGGTAGCTTGCATGCTGTGAGCCCTGAATTAAGAGCATCTCATTTTAATGATCAGAAGAGCAGTGAGATAGAAGGTACAAAAGTTGTTAAAGGCATGACCAAAATAAATTTACTTCCCCAGTCATTATTTATGACAGCTGCAGGAGACAGGCAATGTGAGAGTCAAGACCCGAGAGCTAAGCTCACCCTAAAGAAGCCAGACTTCCTTCAGGCCGGCCTGGTCAAGGCTGGTCTGGGCTTTGTAAAAAGCACTTCATGGCACCAGAGTGATTTGTTAAGGAGAGGTGTCAGGGAAAGTCTGAGAGCTAAATCGGGACATGAGAAAAAGGCAGCACCATCCCTGCAGAACAAAGGCTCCGGCCCCGAGCTCCATCCTCCCAGGGGAAATAACGCTGTAGAGTTTACCATCGCTGCATCGTTGCTGTCTAATCAAGTGTCAGTTATCACAAAGCAGGCAAGACCTGAGAAGATTCCAGGTGCTGAAATGGAAGATGTGAGCCTCCAAAGGAACGAGCCCGCCCTTGCAGCAGAGCGCAGCAGCGGTGCAGCTGACCGTGTGCCCTCCGCAGCCGAGGGTGGCAGCAGGGAGGCGGCTGTGGGGAGGAGCGCTTCCCCAGAAGGGTCTGCCTCCAGGGGAGAGTCAGGTGTCAGTTTTCCAAGCGGTTCTCTACCAGCAGAAAATTCTGATTGTCCCACAAATACTGAATTGTCTTTCTCTTCTGAAAACATCTGTGTCCAAAACCAAGACACCCTGAGGGGAGCTGAGGAGCAGAAGGAAAGGCAGCTTCCTCAGGTCGCAGATCCAGACTCGAGTGGGACGGGTGGCAGTGAGCCTCCAGCCACAGAAGGGACAGTGTCAGGAGGTTTTCCTGTTGAAGAGAAGCCCTGTGAGGCCCTGCCTGCTGCAAACAGTCCTCCTAGTATGCAGCAAAATGCTAATGAACTTCTGGAGTTGGACTCTGAAACTCCTGGTGGGGCGCTTCCCAAATGTTTGGTCACTCCTGGCACTTGTTTATCTTCAGCGTTTTGCAGAAAAGTTGGAGAGATGCAAGATATCACCCCAGCCGGCCTTGCTGGCACTTTGTGTAGTTACACAGGCATTCGGGGGGAAAGAGAAGACGCTGAGGTAGAGGAGAGTGAGGGACCCAGCTGCAGCGAGGGGGAACAGGAGCCTGAAGCCCTGGTGGGGGGCGAGCAGCGCAGTGCACCTGCAGACCCCCAGGCGGGTGCAGGAGATGCTGGTGCTGGGGAGGCCGAAGCGAGGCCTTCTTTAGAGGTAGGTTATTTGACCTCAGCTTTGCAAGATTTCAGTATAAGTGCTTTTTCTGAGCTCGACAGACTCTCCACATCAGAGGTGGTTATGTTTCTTGAGAGTTGTCAGTTAAGAGATTGTAGTTCAGGGGACTCTGTTTCAGAATGTTCTAGTAAAGGAACCCTAAGTAAAGAAATGAACAAAGAATCAAAGCAAAATGAAATATTAGGAGAAAAATGTGGAAAGCAGCCTTGTGAAGAAGAAACCCTGGGAACTTCTGAAGAATGGATTGAATCAGATGATGATTCTTTAAAAAACACAAGCCAGCTCACTCCGTGTTCTTTGGAAACACTGTCTGAGGTTCTCACCAAGATTGGGCAGGAACTTCAGACACATCACGAAGATTGTAATGGTAAAGATCCTGGTAATGTACTGCTCTTAAATGAACATGACAGCATGACAGCTGACAGTGTAAAAGAGGAAGTTCCACCTCAGGAAGCGGTGGGCTCCTTGTCACACGCCTCAGAACCACCCCTCCTGGAGGCTGACCTGGACCCCAGCGGCAGTTCTCCTGTTAGCTGCAGACCTAGTGATGAAAACACTCAGAACCAGCCAGAGGACACTGCAGATGCAAGTGAACAGGCAGACGGTGGGGGCGAGTGCCAGGTAGAGCCGGCAGAGGTAGAAGCCCTGTGCATGGATGCCGCGGTAGAGGCAGTGATAGAGCAGAGTGCTAGTTGTGAGGTTGAGACGACATTTCAGTGTCAGATATCGACAGTGACCTCAGAAGTTATAAATGTGCTTATCAATAAGGATCAAAATTTAGTCATTGAGAAGGGGGGCAACTGGACAGTCATCAGTGGTGTGGCCGTCATTCCACATGTAGACCAGGTCACACTGTGTGACGCTCCCGAGGACCTCCCTGTTTCTCAGGACCAAGGAGGACTAAAAGCTGGTTGTGTCCCAGTGCCTTCTGTTGAGAAGTCCCCAGAGGGCAGTCATGCTGGCCCTCCAATTCAGAAGTCCCCAGAGGGCAGTCAGGCTGGCCCTCCCATTCAGGAACCTCCATGTAGCAGTAATCTTCCATGCCCCCAAGAGGATGTTTCAAGCAGTGGTCAAAGCACCAACTTTGATAAAAGTCGTTTGCGGAATAGACCTGTTAAGCCTAGTATATGGGTTAGTTCTCAAATATATGATCAAGACTTTGACTCTCAGACTGTACCCTCAGATCACACATATTATAACTCGAAACTGGAGTCATCTGGCAAAAATAAGAATCGGTCAAAGAGTTCAAGTAAAGATCAGTCACACAAAGCAGTAAAGACTTTAGCATCAAGCAGAATTGAAGCTCATCAGTGTGAAGTTTCTCAGTCATTTTCAGGGGAAAAAGGTAATACAAAAACTCAAAGAAGTCAAACTCAGACTATTTTAGCAAATGCTGATACATCTACAGATTGTTCTTCTGACACTCTGAGTAAAATACGACAAGAAGTGGGGCCTCCCCTGCCTCCTCTGCTGGCTCCTCTGATAGCCACACCGCCAAGGACTTCACAGCCACTTTCTCCCCTGCCAGCGAGTTCTAGTCCTTCCTCACCAGCCTCTCCTGTCGGCCCGATCTCTCCCTTCTGTGAAGTCCCAGTTCCTCCTGCGATGTCTCCATGGCCAGAAGAGCCCAGGTGCACCTCTTCTCCGGGCCCTTCTCCATCTCCGTCTGCTGCACCAGCAGGTGAGAGGATAGTGTCGTCTCCTCTGCAGTTCTGTGCAGCCACGCCAAAGCACGCACTCCCGGTGCCTGGCAGACTGCCGCCCTGCGCATCTGGGCCTGCTGCTGTGGGAGGGCCCCAGGAGAATTCCGTTAAAATCCTTGACACCATGTACCCTGAGTTATCTGCCAGGGCCCGAACCCTCAACATCCTCAAAGGGAATATTCAGTTCACTCGAGGGCCACCCACTAACAGTAAAAATTTATCAGGGCCTGTAAGTGCAATGATAGGATTCAAAGCAATCACTTCAACATCAACTGCTTTTGTCAAAACAGGGAGCAGCTCTGGTGGCGACTGTAACCAAGATAAAGCAAGAGATCTGGGGACTCAGCAGGATTCCACTGGGAAGAGAACATTGTCGGTCTATGTGCCGAGGAGCGCTAAGAGATTGCGCCTGGACAGTGGGTCCCCAGAACCAAAAACCAGGGGGGCCTCTGCAGAAGGAATCCACAAGAACCTTCAGAGAAACGTCCCTCAAGCTGAAGTAACAACAGAGGAGGAAAGAAGTTGTTCTAGTCCAGCCATCAGTGCAGTGTCACAGTTGCCTTTAAACCCAAAAGAGACTGTGGAGTCACATGATAAAGCCATAGCCAGTGCACTGAAGAAAATCGCAGAGTTCTCCTTCGATCTGTTACCTGTCATCCGCAGTCATGTGTATGTGGGAAATATCTCCAAAAAGCCCGTAATGAGAGATCAAGAAAAAGAAGTTGTTTTTGAATTTAGTACAACAAAAAAGGTATGTGGTTGCATTTCTCTGCATACATTAGGAATTACATGTCCTCAAAAACAGGCTGTCTGCAAAGTATGTAGATGACCTGGAGCAAAAGTTGTATTTCATTTTATGACAAATGCTTTATTTCTTGCTTTTATAGATTTGAAATATAAGACATTGAAGGTTTGATGATGTGTATTCCTCAAATGATTTAAAATTAAAAAAAAAAGTATCAGGACTAAAATTGCTCTTTCCCATTCAATCCTGACATATTTAGAAGTTTAGAATTAATTCTTTGAAAGTATCCAGTTGTTACTACGTAACAGATCTCTTTTCTTTTAGAAGCAGTGTGTACCTGGTTAAGTGTTTTGGGAGTTTTACGGACTCCCCGGTAGTGTGTATCACAGACTTGAACAGGACTACATGCTTAGTTTCAAGAGAGGAGAGAGGGCACAGCGATGGTGCACATTTTTTTGCATGGTCATCAGGGTTTTTACAGTTCTGGACTTTCTGGATATCCATTGGCACTTTATGTAGGTGATTTCCAGTGCTCAGAAGATCATAACTTTAGTGGTTATCTGCATGTACTTGGAGTCATTTAGGTATAAATATTTATTTATTTTTATATTTATTTTCAGAGGGCATAGAAAACTAAGCAATTTTGAAAGGAAGTGAACAATGTATTGTATTATTATTTAATGCTTCTCTTTTTGAGCAAGAACAGTGTTACTCATTTTAAAATTTAAACAGTTTACAGAGTAAATTAGAGTTTAGAAAACAAGACAGAGTAGAATTATACTGGGTTTAACACACACACACGTACAGGTAGATTATTTTAGCAGACCTAAGAAATTATCATTTAATGTGAGCTGTGATAGTGACAGCAGCCCCCAAGGGTGTTCACACCTGCATCCTGGCACCTGCAGCATCTGCAGGAACAGGACACAGGCAGCCAGGGGCCTTTCTCAAACGCCACCCCTGTTCAGGGGCTGACCAGACTCGGCAGGTTTTGACCAGTTATTGCTGTTTTCTACCTTCTGATAGGCTGCAAGTTTTATTTTTTCAGTAGATGTTTTGTAACTTTTAGCTATTCTTAGGTAAGCTGAAGTTAAATGAGAGGGTACATTGCTTTTTATTTTTTTTTTCCAATCCAGCATTTAGCAGAGTGCTTGCTTCACTCTATTCTCTCAGAACTAAAAATTCAGAAGGTGTCTACAGACCACAGTTACATTCACGCCCTCTGCAGAGTCTATGTGGGCATTTGTCGGCAACTTGGAGACTTGGAAAGAGCTCGCTTGTTTTGCTACAGCCTGCTCAAGGAAGGTATGTTTATATTGTGACATTTTTTGTACTGAAAATACTCTGTTATACTTGTATACATATCTGTATTTTCAGCTATGTGATTATTGTGTGTTTTTAAAAATGATGTTATGTTTTTTGCATTTAATAGCTTAGCTATATCTAGCTGTTCGTGCTTTTCGGGGGGAGAATTTATTTGAACTTACTTATAGCCATGCATTTCCCCTTACAGATAGACTGTTTCTGTCTATTGTGTGATAGCCACATACGTGTTCTGTGCTCAGTGCAGCTGCTTTAGAGTCAGATGCACTTTCCATAAACTATGGAAGTCCTTTCAAAATGAGTGTCAAGCCAGACTTCTGTGGCACTAGCTAGAAAGGACACCAACTCAGATGGATTCATAAGCTTCAGAGAAGAGTGATGAGAGAGCTTTGGGAAGGAGGTGGAGGCGCGAGGGCTGTCCTCTGGTGTCCCTTCTCGTCACTGCTGTTTCTTCAATCTCTGCTAATGAATCAGATTGGGAGGTATTCTTCATAATACCAAATCATAAAATGCAACAAAATTACATCAGAAAGTCTTGTTTATGGCGTTTGTAAGGAGGATAGTTGAGTATATCTACCACTTATAGTGTTGTGAGTAAAGCTGCTGAGCGTTTCAATTGCCCATTTCATTTCTTTGTTTACTCTTTCAGCCACTCATCTGTTCTTCACATCATTATGGCATGTATGCGCAGTGTTAGGAGTTCTGTGAAGAACAAAGTCAGCTGCAGGTGTGACTGTCGGCAGGGCTGGTAGGCTGCAGTCACAGCACATAACACCTGGAGGCAGCAGTGGTGGAGTGGAGAGGGCGTGGGCTCAGCACAGACCACAGCAAGCTCACTCTCAGCTCAGATGCTTACAGGTCTCTCTCTCTGCTTCCCATGTCCCTGGACTTTGTTGTGGCTCAGTCCATCACTTCGCATGCTTCCCTAGCTGTTCTGTGTCCCTTATTCTCCTTTATTTGCCTCGAGGTGCTGACCGCTCCTTAGTACATCCTAAGTCTGTTTTGCCGTCTCTCTCCTCCACCAGATTGCATATGCTGTAAGGACAGGAATTTGTCTTGTTCCTACTCCATCCACACTCCAGAAAAGGATATTGTTGGTGGCAATAATGAAGTATCTGTTGAATAAATGAATTGTACTTTGGAAGGTGGATTTGGAGTGGTCTGAGGGGTCAAGGAAGCTTTCCTTACTAAGGGAACTTGAGGTGGGAAGATGCCCAAAAAGTACATAGGTGAAGGGTGAGGAGACAATCCTGGAAGATGGACACCATGTGCAGAAGTCCCTTGACAGGAGGGAGCGTTACCAGGGGTACTTACAGTTTAAAATTAACAGATCAGAGTAGTGAGCTTACTGATAACTTTCAGCTGCCCACTGTTTTGAGACGCAACGATAGATAAAATAGAACAGAGAAAACTAAAAAAAAAAAAATGCATTAAATAATCGAATATTCTTCATCCATACAAAGAAACAGACTGCTCATGTGAGCAGAGCCACGTGCAGTACAGGGGTCTCAGGGGCATGATGCTGAGCAGGGAAGCCAGACAGAAAACAGCACACGGGACACGGATCTATTCATACGTATTTGAGAAAAAGTAAGCAGGCCGGGGTGCTCAGTATCTGGGGTGAGGTCATTTCACTGCAAAGTGTCAGAGTGACAGAACTTTTGGGATGATGGGTATTGATGGTGGTTACCGGGATTTATTCATTGTCAAAATTCATTGAATTGTTTACTTAAAGAGAGGGTATTTTATTGTATGTAAACTATACTTCAGTTAATTATAAAAGGAGAGACAAGCCAGAGTGCGAAAGTATTTATGACAAGAGGATTCCTATCCACTATTTATAAAGAATATTTATTTCTTCAAATCAAAAGCTTTGCACGTCCTATGAGTTAGTTAAACTTATAAATGTGTAAAACTGCCTGTACAGACTCCTATCAAATGGGCAAATTCTGGTTCTGAGGAAGTTTTGAGAAAGAATTTTTGCCTTTTCTTTGAGTTTTTCTTTTTTCATGCAGAGCTGTATATTTGTGCACTATTGATATTTTACATGTATGTTTCCATTTACAGTTTCTGGCTCATAATTCTCGTAGCCCTAGTTACAATATTGGGGTGCCTTAGGCTCAGGAAACAGAATCTGTCCCTCTGAGCTGTCTTCTTTTCACCTGTCCAAGGCAGGATTCTAATCTGATTTTGATTCTAAAACCCTTATGTAGAGAAGGTCAGGCCCCATACCCTGGAGGAAGCTGCACAGAGCAGCCACGAGGAGTCAGAACAGACAGGCCTCGCTGGGTCTCCCTTCCGCACCCCACTGTTAGAGAACAGGATATGACATCATACCCTTCTCTACAGTCACAATGTACACAGTTGTCATATACCTAGATAACAAAGCCTCCACAACAGCCCCAAAGGACTGGGGTTGGAGAGCTTCTGGACAGCTGAACTCGTCGGGGATCCTGGAAGCGCATGGAAGCTCCCGGTCCCTTCCCTAAACCTCAGCCTGTGCATCTCTCCATCTCTGTCCTTTATGGTAAACTGGTAAATGTAAGAATTTCCCAGCGGTCTGTGGTGGACTTGGATTTGTGGACACCCCGCTGGTGTCTGTTGCTTGGTGTGTGGGGAACTCCCTCCCCCTTCATGTGGTCACAGAAGTCTTCTGTGTTGAATTATGGTTTTTTTTTTTTTGGAAAAACTCAAAACATGGTTTGATTCCCCCCCCCGCCCGCCCCAAACATTTATATTTAAAATTTAACTAAGGAAAATTGGCCAAAAAGGCTGGAGATTTTGAAATAACTAAAACCAGAACCTCATGTGGGCTACGCATTTGCAATCCCTTCAGCCCCAGGGTGCTTTGCAAGGCACCAGAGGAGCTGGTGACATTCTTAGTTTGTGATGTATTCACTTGATCTGACTTACAGGTTTAGTAAATTATTTTCTTTCTCATAGATTTTCCAGAATCTGAGAAACTGACTTTGTTCATTGCAAACATGTGGCATGATGTGTTTCTCTCTCAATCGGTGATAAATAAAGCGATGCAGTTGGTTGCCAGGCAACGTGCTAAAGGAGAGGTTCTGAACTGCTTGAGAGCTTTTCTTAATTGGGAAAAGGTGAGCTTTGTTTTCTTATAATACCATACTTGTGTGTCTTACATAAATGTTACATGTTTAGTTTTATATTCGGTCACAGGCATTTAAGAGATGTTTTTCTTCATATTAGTTCTTTTAATCTCTAGTTAGTCTATACATTTTTATTAAGTGTGCATAACACATCCCAGGAAGAATTGTAGACCTGTGGATTGTGTTCATTTAACAGAATTTGTTTTATACACTAATTTATGATGAAATCCATTCATAATGCATATATGTATGCAGGGCTTGGGGGAGCTATGAAACTATTACTCTATGATAGGCACTTAGGTGCAAAAATTGATATCTCTATTTATTTCTATCAGTATGTTTTTGAATCTAGTATTTGTATTTTCCTTTTCAGTTGATGAGTACCTTGTTCCCCTCTTACCTTTTATGATTTTTTTCTTTGGTTATTGCCATGTTAAAGTAGGATATATCCAGGTGGGTGTTCTTTCATTCTTGGATTTGCCTAGTGTGAATCCAGTCGACAGTAGACTTTAAGAACAGATATTGAAGTAAATATGGGGTTATTTTGTTTTGTTTTGTTTTCTTTTTTTAAACTAAGCATATGTATACTTTTCTCTTAAGTTCTCCTAGGCAGGAATCCAATATACTTAATTCTGATATGAAGGCAATAGATGAGCTAATACAAGGTGGGGGGTAGTGGAATGAGGGAGCAGGGAGAGCGGGGGAGGGAAGAGGATGGGTGTCACGGTGTGTGGCACACCTCTTGGGGATGGGACACGATTCTAAGAGGGACTTTACCTAACAAATGCAATCAGTGTAACCTGATTCTTTGTTCCCGCAATGAATCCCAAATAGTAAATAAAAAATTGTCCTGGCTTAGTGTGGAGTGGAGTTTCATATGCTGTTTTGCTTTTTGTTTTTAGTATTTTTTGTTGTTAAGAGTCATTAGGCTTTTATCTTTTATGACAAGAAAAGGAAAGGGCTATTGATGGTAAAAAATTAGGTAAATATTGAATAGCATGTCTTTTGTTCTCTTTTCAGCAACCTGTCAGATGCACCCAAGTATATTCACACATGGTAGCATCACCAATTCCACTCAGTCATTTAGCAGTGGAAAAGACCTCACAAACTCACACCCCCGGACACTTCCTCTCTGGAGAATTAACCCGTCAGGGATACCCCTGCTCTTGCCTGGTCCTTCTACTTGCACACCAGAGCCCATCTCTTTTTGCCTGTTCATAATTTAGAAGGATATGGTGACTGGATGGTAAAAGACACTACTTGGGAAGAAAATATTATTTTAGTAAAAACATAAATATCATAGCAAATAAAAATGAGGTCAAAACTGTAAGAAAGGTCAGAAATACTTGGGAAAGAATACCATGGTGGTCTAGGATTTTTACATACTCTTTTGTACAATTAAGCAGATCTGGTCTACAAAAGTAAATAGGACATAGAAGAAGTCTAAAGACAATGCGAGTGAAGAATATATTTTTCCTTTTTTTAAGAAGAATATATATTTTTCTTATGTCCATGACACATTGACAGAAATCAGGCATAAATTTGGCTACAGAAACATTAGTTTTTAAAAAAATAAAAATCCTACATTCTAAATTTCATGGTAATTATTCAGTAAAATTAAACATAATTTCAAGCTCCATTAAAAAAATCTTTATATTCACTTTGAGATATGCAGTCTTAGACAATCTAGGAACAAATAAAATAGGGAAAGTGAAAACCACAGCCTTTTAGAAGTCAGATAAAAGGAAATCTCTTAGAAATCTCTCATTTTCTGAAAATGCTTACTCATTAAGATAGTTTAAATGTCTTCACTGTTCAGTGAAGTTGACATCTTAAAAATTAGAAACATGAGAAAGAACTTAGGAAAAGGGAAAAATTTAAAAAGCAACAGCAGTGAAGTAGGGGATAAACAAAATACGAACTAGGTAGAAACACTGCCTTTAAGAACTGCTAACAAGATAGATAACCTTGTCCCAGTTAGAAAAAAGAGAAAAAGGAAAAATGTTGGAGATTCACAGTGGGAAGGAAGTTGTAACGGTAGACGTGTATTGAAGAATGGAAAACTGCTGCCTGTGGCCCTGTAGCCACAGGTGGAGACCTGGGACGGCTTCAAACAAAATAAAAAGTTTCTAAAGTGTGTTTGTGGGGCGGCGCCTGTGGCCCACCAGAGTAGGGCGCTGACCCCATATGCCAGAGGTGGCGGGTTCAGACCCAGCCCCAGCCAAAAACTGCCAAAAAACAAAGCAAACAAAAAAGTGTGTTTGGGGTAGAATGTGTTAATAGGCTCATTATTAATTATAATACAGGGGTTGAGAAGATGATTAAAAATCTACTATACAAAAAGGACCTGTATAGGCCACCTCAGTTTGATCTTTAAAGAACCAAGTATACTAATTGCTGTCTGTTTCAGCTGAAAGAAAAATTAATCCCTTGTTCATTTTTAAAAATAAACCCAATAAAAAAATATCATAAGACCAAAAACCAGTTTTCAGTGAGGAATTTAGTTGTAAGAATATAAATAAAATGGTAGATTTTAGTAATACTTCTTAAAGTATTAAAGAGTAATACTTTAGAGTTTATCCTAATAAAACAAGGAGAATTCAGTATCAGGAAATCAATTTTTATTTCCTCATTTTTATTACTTTATTAGTTACTGATAAAGAAGAAATCTCATAGGATTATTCCTAGCATAGAAAATAGAAGGAAACGTGTTAAATATAACACTGTTAGTTATTAAGAATCAAAAGTATATATTCAATGCAAATTATTCTGTTAAATTATCGATAGTTTTTAAAGTGAGGAATTAGGGTTTCCTACTGTGCAAGGGTGAAAAGTATTTCTGAATTTGTCTCCTCAGGGCGGTACCTCTGCCAGGTTTTTCCATTGGATTTGATAAAATCTGTAAGGGTCTTCCATATATAGAAGTGACCACTTGGCTTAAGTCCCTACTCAATTTTAAAGTTATAAATTTATATGGTAGCAAAACTCAGTGGAAAGCAAGCAGGTGTGTGTGGGAGATGTAAATTGTCACCTAACGGGTACAGTGCACAGTGTCTTGTTAATGGGCATACTTAGAACTTTGATTCAAACTATACAAAAGCAATCCATGTAAGCAAAATGTTTTTACCTCCATAATATTCTGAAACTAAAAAAAAAAACAATTATTTTCATCAAGAGAAATTGGATAGTTGAGTGTTTCTGAGTGTTTTTTTTAATCCTTTGTATTTTGTACCATGTCTAGGTATTTAAAAACCGAATCACTCAAAAACTGTTAAAAGATTATTTAAAGGGGAAATGTAAAAGTAAAAAGGCAAAAGTAAAAATTTGGAAAACTCAAAAGCCCTTAAATTCATAATCTTGTTTCATTTGTAAATCAAGTAACCATGACTAATTTTAGCAGTGTTTTACTTTTGTTGGTGATTAATGTTACTTCAACTCATATATTTAACATATGAACATCTAAGTAGTTATATTTATAAACTTAATGTATTCATAAACTTAGGATATATTCTTCAGAAACACTTGAAACTAGACCCTCAGATCTAATAAGCAGAATCTTTCTAAGCACTTTAAACAGCTCTTGAATGTAAAATGTCAAATTGAGGATATAGAAGTTGTAGCAAATATTCAAACACTGTTTATAGACTTAATTATTTTCTCAAACATTTCTAATTAAAATTATGATTCTAATGTCAAATACTTAAGAGTGTAACCACAACATAAATATAGCTTATTCTTGTACTTTTATATAGGTAAATAACATACATGCAGATTATAACATGCTCTTGAGTCCTGCAAAATATATTCTTAAATATATAACACAAAAAGTTAATATGGGTTTAATTTTCTTTGTGTTTAAATTTATTTCTGTATCTTCTCAGCTTGCAAAGTCACTGGCTTGCGTAAGGGGGGAGCATTTACCATTTGGCTGAGTTTCAGCTGTCAGGTAGATTCTTTTGGACCATGATTTGGTTGTGGACTATGTGATGGAAAGCCCAAGAGATTCAGATCAGAACCTTTCGCAAGATTTATGCCCAGGTCACAGGTTAACATACTGAGTTCTTTATATAGTAAAGCAAATTTCCAGGCCTGAGGTTTGTATTGAGTATGCTAAGCCCGTATTACATATGTATTATTTTATACTGAAACTATGATCTAGTGCTGGTGGAAATGTTCACACAGAGACTTACACATGGATCTTCAGAGTAGCATAATTAACAATAGCAAAAGCTGGTATTAACCCTAAAGTCTTGTGATAGGTGAGTTGATAAACAGTGATATATCCATATGACGGACTGCTGTTCTGCAATGGAAAGGGGTGTGCACACTGCTGATGTATCGAACAGTGTGGATAAATATCAAAAGCATTCTGCACAGGTGTGTGGGAAGCCGTGCATAAACATGTACAACTGTCTGGTTCAGTTGTAGGAAGAAGGCAAACTGACCTACAGTTTCAGAAGGATAACACAGTTTAAAGAATTTGTAAAAGGTTTAATCTTTTTATTATAGTTAAAAGATAACTATTGGACCTTATGCAAGGATCCATCTATATACAATTGAATATTTGCATTTGAGTTGATGAAAATGTATATTTCAATCTGGATTACAGCTCTGCTCTTTGTTAACCTGATTGGATTCTGCATCCTACCTATAGCTGTATCACCTGGCTGATCACTTGCATTCTAAAATCATCTTATGATAAGTATTATGACTAAGGTATAGTTTCCTATTCAAATACAACCATTTCAAAAAGTTTTTTAAGGTTGTTATTATTCATCTGATACTTAGAATACTCTTTGAGATAATTAACATAACGTGTTATATTTAAGACTCCAAACTTTATTTTGTTTTTTCTCTTTTTGCTAGAATGCTCCTGTCGATGTTGGCTTCATGGTTTCTAAGCTGCTTTTGACCATACAGTTATGTCCAAAAACAGAATTTCAGTCTAGTGAAAAATTTGGTGAAGACCTAAGTGATAATACATGGGAATACATATTTGCCATTGATCTGCTCTGCTGCCATCAGAAATGGATTTGGACACATGATAACATCATAAGGTTAGATAATTTGCTAATTTAAATAAAGATGGGCTATTTGTATTCTAAGGTAGTCTTTAGAATGCTGAATTGTGTGTTGAATCATTTTTGTTGTTTAAGGAAGCTGAAACATTTGTAGATGAATTTTCATTTGAGGATAAATAAAACTACCCGTAAAATACCCGTAACACTGCCATGTTCCCTTGCTTTACTTTTCTTTACTACCATTCACGACTTTTTGTTATATTCTGTTATTCTCTCTGTCCCCAGTAGAAATGACTCTCAGGAAGTGGGAGTGGGATGGCTTTAGTGAGGGTGTGGCCTGTCCCCAGTCTGTGGAGCCGTGCCCACATATGCGGGCGCTTGGCAAACCAGCGCTAAATGAAGTAGAATGATCATTATCTTAATATGTAGATACTGGGAAACCCAGAGCAAGAGCAATGTTCAGAATTATAGGTTAGCAGTTCTTTTCCTCTCCAGGAGAGAATTAAGCCTCTCAGGCATCCACTTTGTCGGATAAATTCACTTTTTCCTGTGTACCTGTAACTCTGGCACTGGCTGTGTACCATCTCTGAAAGAGTGGGGAAAATTGTCACTCAAGTAATTTTTTCTTAGATGTAATTATACTGAGAAAGGGTAGTATAAGGGAGTTTGTGACATTAAAAAGGATGCATCAAAGTGTTGATAATCTGTATCATTTAGATACTTGAAGGATATATTCTATGGAAATGACCTTGTGCAAGGATCCGTCTATATACAAGGATATTTGTCACTCTCTCTCCATTGACAGTAAGAATAGACATCTAAATGTCAAACAATAATGCGTGAACATAGTACAGCTATATGATGAGACAATAGCTACATTAAAATACATAGTGATACGTGGACTTTTATGTTTTGACATGGGAAAGTATTTCATAGTGACAGAACAGTATATCCAGTGCCAGTCTAGGTGATGTGAGAGGGCCACTGTGGGCTTCCTGCCCCTTTGGCACTTCATGGGGGCCCAGGAGGCAGGGGCCCTTGTATCCCTAGGTGTGGGGGTGATGGGCTGATGCTGTCAGGTGCTTTGTCCACCGTCCCCCGACCAGTGATGAGGACCGCATTGCATGCAAGGGGTTTATGCTGAGTGACTGTGGACGCTGTTCTCACCACTTGATGGCGCTCTCCAGATGGTTTAATCCTTAGAGAGAGCAAGAAGTAACCAGAAGAAAAGTCCAAAACTACAAGAGGAGTAATTTTCAGACTGGGTTATTCGAAGTGCTTTTAATTTCCATACAGATAAGATATTCTGAGTAGATAGTGGAGATGTAAGTTTTCCTATTCCCATTTTTAACTTAACATGCTAGATCTTTAGGAGTTACCCTTCTTCACTAACTCTTTGGGCCATTTAGAAGTGAGTTCTTACTATTTGAGTGATGGTGAGTATACATCTTTTCATGTTGTTGTTTTATAGTAAGGAACTGTGGCCTGTAATGGATAAGTGGATAAAATACAGAAAAGGACATGCAAACATCGCATATATTCCTGACATCATTATAGCATCAATTCTGAGGCTCATTGGTGAGTTATCTGTTTCATTGATCTTTTTTTTATTGTAACTGATGATATCCTAGTGGGGGCATAAGTGTGACAGCAAATGATGACTTCAGAGCTTCACCATCATGACTGATTTTACAACCATTAGAGCAGATACTTTTATGTGTAATTTCCTGCTTTCTCTTTCCTTATAAATTAGTGTTTCATCCATTTTTGTCAGATTAAGATTTTTACATTAGTACATTTTATTTATAATTGAACTCATGCTTCTCAGATGCTAATATTAATGCATGTGCATGCATACATACATAAATACCAGGATATAGGAATTGCTATAAATTATAATCTCATTTGGTTTCTAAAGTAAGATATCTTCATGTCCCTTGTTTCAGTGTTTTCATACTCATCCAATAAGGATCACTTAAGTGAATTATAGAAATTAAATGATTATTTAGAAATATTTTAAATGAGACATAAATTCTTCTTAACCTCAGATCTAAAGTTCTATTCCTTTTCTGTTGCCCACAAATCTTTAGTTTTTATTTTTACTTAACGTTTTCCCTCTTTACTTTATCTCTAACAAGCTGATTTCTGTACTCTGCAGAATTATCAGTGATGAGATCTGCTGATTATTAGAAGAGTCCCCTGATTTCAAACTGCCTTCTCTATCTGCAACACATATTCATTGTTCCTGGGCAATGCAAAATAAGGCGCATGCAGTTTCTGTGTTATGGCGGTTTAAATAGTGGAAGATAGTTTTCGTGACTTTTTTTAGGTATCTTTGTATATTAGTTAATTGAAAACTTAAGATGACACTAATTTGAATAAGGCTAGTGTTTGAGTTATATAAATGTTAATGTAAGTTTGAGTTATATAAGTAAGCCTTATAAATAGATCACACGCGAAAATAAGAATATCCCTGCTAATTTTTACTGTGTCAGCAAATTTGCATTCTTTTGTGTGTATGTCACATGCAGATATAGTGAAATTGTGCTAAGTAAATACATACAATTGTTGAAGACAAAAGCCTGGTTTTCAGGTAGATACCTAATTTCACTGGAAATAACCAAAAATACACTTGGAGTTGAGTTAGCAAATAAGAATGTGAGAACCAAATGATTACTAAAGATCACGTAGGAATTCAGAAGAGACACATCAGGAGATAGCAGAGGCTCAGACGTGAGAAGAGTAACTGCGCCCTGGGGAGCACAGGCCCAAAACTGTTCTGCTGAGTGCCTGAGTTGAGTATGTCCTCAAGAACAATTTCTGTCCTAGATGCAAATTAATTAGGGAACACAGAAGGGCCAGTAGTGGCATTTCCAACAGTGAGGTAACATCTGTATATCTGGAAATTTCAATTTAATAGCAGCTTGCCTGAGGAATTAAAGAAAAACTGTTCACACTTTGAACTAACTTATTCTAAATTCTTAAATCTTTTTGAGAATTAAAAAAATTAGGAGTGATGTTTTAAGTCTAATGTCACACTTTAAGATGTGGTGATTTTTGCTGTTTATTTTGGAATGGTTGTATTTCTGTATTAATTGTAATAAGAGAGGGAATAAGGGTGACGATTGTGGGCGTTTTGTGGTCAGCAGCCTCTCAGTGTCTGTAAAGGAGGGCCAGCCGGACATGCGGGTCTTCTTACTGACTTGCCTACTGCCTTTTCCAGTTAGCTCTTGTCATCTGCAGTTACCAAATTTAGGACTTGATCCAAATTGCCTAAGCTTAGGCAATTCTCTTGTCTCAGCCTCCCGAGTAGCTGGTGTTGTTGCCGGCCACAACACCTGGCTATTTTTTTGTTGCAGTGCTCGGGGCAGAGTTTGAACCCGCCACCCTCGGTATATGGGGCTGGTGCCTTACTCACTGAGCCACAGGCACCGCCCTATACATTCTTTTTTTTTAAAATTACTAATACATTTTTATCAATTCACATGATGGTAGAATGATTTTGAAGTATTTCTTCTTTTTCTATTGTCTATAAGATTTGGTATGATCTGTTTTTTGAAATTCTCTTTTATTTTTATTTATAAATATTGTCTATTTTTTGAGACTTTGGAAAAAAAAATAAGTTAACTGATGACTCCATACTGAATCTCAGAGTCAAAGTATTCTATAATACATACTCTTATCTGACAATGTGAATGTTACCTTTTTTGCAGTTATTATTATTATTGCGCAATAAAAAAAAATTCACATATGGCTTAATTTTAAGGTATATATTTGAAAGTACTTTTATAATTTTGTATAGTTTTGTTTGAAAAAGTTTTATGACACCTAACCAAAATGCAGTAATGTGTTTTTAACAACAGGGGTGCAATCCCAGAAATACATCACTACAAAATGTTGTCTTGTGTACACCAGAGGGCACCTACACAGACCATACTGGTAAAACCTGGGGTACAGGTTAAAGCCTGTTGCTCCCAGGCTACACATCTGTACAACAACCATAACACGACAGTAACTGTTTATATATCTAAACACACCCAAACACAGAAAAGATATAGTAAAAATCTGGTATTATAATCTCATGGGACCATCCTACAGCATATGACTGCATGTGCTATCTCATTTAAAGCAAGCATTATCTTTCCAAACCTGCCTCATCACTGACATGACTGCAGGGAGCTGTGAGCTGTGTGACGCCATGGCTCTCTATCACGGATGATAGAGTGAGACTCTGTCTCTACAAAAAAAAATAATCTGTAAGTATAGGAAAAAAGCTCGACTTGTAATTTTTGTGAAATTAAGCAGTTTATGCTTTAAATCTGTAAAATTCTGGCTATTGAAAGATAGCCAAATAATTTACGACTAATAATACACATTAATAATACACATTTAGAGTAATATGTGTATATTTACAGAATAGTGATATATTATTTTATAATACAGTTTTATAGAGAATAACGTATAAATAACAATGTATAATTGGCATGCCATATGATAAAATGATAATATGTAAATATAGTAATATAGATTAAAGGATGGGTAATTAGAGGGAAAGTGTAATGTGGAAAATAAAAGCAAAGTCAGGAAGACTAAGTGTGACTTGTGTCTGCTGGTAGAATTGGCCTACATGAGCAGGATGGGCCTGGGGGGCTGGGACAGTGGAGCTGGCCTGTGTGGGGGTTGGTGCTGGAGAGTGACAGCCCAGCTCTACCCTGCTTGGTTTCTTGGTCCTTTTCATGTTGCAGTACCACGCCCGGACACCAGCACTTGCTGGGTAGTAAGGACAGGCTCAGGGGTCGAAGTAAGGGCTGTTTTTAAGAAGAAACTCTTTTAGTGTACCTTCTCACTATTTGTGAACCTGACCTTGCTGAAGAATTGAGTAAAAAATTAAATTGGTATGAAGTCACATACTAATCATAAAATAAGGGAATTCTCTTTATTTAAAAGTTTATGTTCTTTAATTAAAATCTTTATTTGCAAAGTCTTATAATAAGGTTTTTACTCCATGGAAAATAAAACAGTCTTTCTGTCAACATAATTCAGTGTCATCTAATGTTAGGTTGAGATACGGTCATTGCTATTAGCAGATAGATTGAAGATCATTTTGTGGAATGCCTGATTGCTTTAGATGCCTAGAAATGTGGAAGAGTGTTGGAACTTGATCTAACCTTCATGCTCCTCATTTGCTAGCAGAGTAGAGGTTTAGGAAGGTTAAGCCCTCATCTGAGGCCAGTCAGGGAGATGCGGCCGCGCTGGGATGAATTTGCCCCCCACTGGGTTCAATCATGTTTCTGTCTCCAAAGAGCATATAAAATTTGGAATAATATGGCCTATTACCTGGAACCTCAAAGCTAGGAAAATTGTCTCACATTTATCAGTCAGACTGAGTTAGCCATTACTTGTGGATTTCTAGCTATTCTCTTGTGAGGTCTTTCAACTCTTTCTTTGAAATTGCCTCAGACTCGCCTTTCCTTAGCAAATTTGCACTAATCTTCAGTGCAAGCCCTAGTGTCTTTACCTGGATCTCTAGTTGTGCCTTGTGGACTCACCTCAGCGAGCTATCGTCGGCTCCAGCTGCCTTGACTGTGCTGGGGAGCTTTGTCTTCCACGTGGAGATGAGCTCTGTGCTGCGTGCTTGGATTCTACTCCAGTGGGCTGGTCCTGACTGCCTCACATACCTTCTGTAGGGATTTTTCTTCCCCTTGTTGAACCAATTTGTCTGTCATCCTTGTCAAGTCACCATATATTGAGTCTTCATCCCCAAATCATCTACCCCATACTCTTGATTTCTTCCTATTTCACTTCTGATAGCTCCATTCATTTAAGTAGCTTATAAAACCTAGTTTCATTATGTGCTGTTAATTGAAAGAAAGGGAGCCATTATAACATGGCCATATATTATCTGGGAATAAAATGTACATCCAGTGGTCAAATGATCCCACAGCTGTGTTAGACACACATCCCTTTCTCTGCAATTAAATGCCCTTGGTAGATTGTTTCACAGGACAGTTAGCAATTTGATCTAATTGCAAAGATATACACATACATCTGTTTATTTTTGAGACAGGGTCTCATTCTATTGCCTGGGCTAGACTACATCACAGCTCACTGCAATCTCAAATTCTTGGGTTCAACAGACCCCCCTGTCTCAGCTTCCTGAGTACTCAGCTGGTACTACAATCATGGCATCATATGCTCCTAATTTTTACATTTTTTGTAGAGATAGCAGTCTTGTTGTGTGACTCAAATTCCTGGACTCAAGCAGTCCTCCCACTTTGGCTTCCAGAAGCATTAGGGTTATAGACATGAGCCACTGTGTTTGGCCTAAAGAGATATTAATATTTAAAACTGGTCAGTAATCTGAAATTACAAGTCTGGAGTAAATTAGCAAATATTCCTAATTCCTCATCTCGATGTTCTTTCATCAGTAATTGTTCACTGAACATCTGCTAAATGTCAAACAGGATGCGTGTAAGCAGCAGAAGATACAAAGTAATACAAGTTACTTCAATGCTGTTTGCCTCAGCTTCTTCATATTTAAAATAGGGTTGAGGCTCATGTTCTGGGTTCACGTAAACCTGTGGAATGTTTGTAGTATCAAGAGAAAACATGATGTCAAACAGAAAAACCAAAACTCTGTAAAATAATTTTAATAAGTTTATTCTGAACTGAATGTGTGTGACTTTGGCCCAGGAAAACATACCTTAAGAGTTCTTGAGAAAATGCACCTGCAGCAGTCAGGTTGCAGTTTGGTTTTAGATATTCATGGATACAGGAATTACAGGTAAAACCATAAGTCAGCACATGCAAGGTAAACATTAAAGCAGGACATCTTGAATTTGGGGGCTTACAAGTGATAGGTAGGTTTTAGAGATTCTTTAATTGGCAGTTGGTTGAAAGAGGTGAGCTTTGTCTAAAGCTCCAGGCAGTAGAAAGGAATGGTTAGGACAGCATCTGCTAGGGTGCTTGAGTTAAGGTGAGGGGTCTTCTGTCTGACGTGTGTTGCTCTACTGGAATCAGGTTGGGAAGTAAACCATTGTTATACTGGGTTAATAAGGCCTGTTCTGTGAGCTTGTATTGTTTGTAGGCATGACTCATAAGGCCCCTTAGAAAAGAATTTGGGCAGGAGAAAAAGGGTCAGAGTTCAGTCCTCAGTGAACACAGAACAGTGAGCATACAATATAATATTATCATAGAAGTGCATCCCAGATATGTTCCAGAGCCTTTCTCCTGCACGAAAGGGGAGTCAGAGGAAAATTGCCACGGTCTTCTTTTTGATCTGTTAGCCCATTGGCCATTTCACAGTGTCCTTACATTCTTTCCTGTAGATTCCACGTACTACATTGTAACTTAACTGGGAAAGCAACACATTGAATCTTATCACATACATTTGGATTAAAGAAGGGATGATGGGGTATTTTGATCACCTCCTCTAAGACAAATGATGCTTCAAGTTATGAAAAGCTGATCAACATTTAACTAAAGACTCTTCACATTTTGCTTTACTGTGTTTCCCTAGGTCGTTTAGGCCAGTTGGGTTTGAAGGAAGGATTTCCATCTGCTGTGAAAAATATTAGTTCGGTTATTGGTATGTTTATACAGCATGCTCAGGATGAAGGTAAAACTCTTGTTTGTTAAAATTCCTTATGAATCCCTTGTGTTTCTCTTATTAAACCATGTTTGGAGTCTTTGCTATGTGCTGAGCTCTGCTTCTCTGGCTGTCTTGCAGGTTGGGAGATGTTTACACAGACATTACCAGCATTAGTATTTGAATGTGTGTCTGGTCCTTGTGTGTGTTTGTTTAATGGGAGTTCCCCATGTTGGGCAGTGCTGCTTCTCTAAGAAGGAGGGAACTCCCTTCTCCCCCTGGTGCTAGCATTCTGTCTCAGAAACAGTATGCCACTGATCCACAAGAAGTGGTTTAACGTGGGCTCTCTGGGAGGCCTCGTGGGGCAGCTGTGTCCTGAAGGCCATAGGAGGTCACACGTGTAAAGCAGAAGTGCACAGGGAGGTGCCAACTACCACCGAGGACTCACCCTCAGAGAGCTCAGCAAGCCGGAGACTGAGCGAATCTTCCTGGCAGGGCTTTCCGTCACATTGACAGTGTGTGCAGCATATAACTCTATGTTTTACTCTTTTGTGGGAAAACCTTAACTAAAAGTTGCCTTTTATAATGGGTGAAACTAGTCTCTGTTTTGAATATTGTGCGATAAAAAAATAATGTAGTTAACAACATCCTATCAGAAATGCACAAAATGACATCTTAAGTACTACATGACACCCAAGATAATCTTAACATGGCAGGTTCTTGGTCTTCAGTTTTCAGTGGGAGACTTGATATGCTGAGCACAGTCTCCCTTATTGAGGTGCTTTCTCTGAGGTCCCTTCAACTTTAGGATAGCTGCTGAAGTGTGCATGTTCTTCCATATAAAAATGTGCTCTTTAGCCATTTAGAATGAATACTGACATGAAAGTAGCTGAGGCTGGGCAAGATGGCTTCCACACCTGTAATCCCAGTACTCCGGGAGGCCAAGGCAGGAGGATCCTTTGAGCGCAGGAGATCGAGACCAACCTGAGCAAGAACAAGACCCTGTCTCTAAAGAGTAGATAGAAAAATTAGCAAGGTGTGGTGGTGGACACCTGTAGTCCCAGCTCCTAGAGAGATTGAGGCAGGAGGAACATTTGGGCCCAGGTATTTGAGGTTACAGTGAGCTGGGGTGGGTGTAACCTAGAAGCTGGAGTGTGAGGAGGGAGCCCTGCTGTAGGTGAAACCCTGTGCCTGGAGCTGCCCCACAGCGTAGCAGGATGCCCAAGGCAGTGGTCTCCCTTATTTTACACACAGGGAAAAGAAAGCCCAGAGAGAAGAGTAATCTGCTGAAGGCAAGGCTCAGCAGCATCACTCCAGCTGTTCACCTGGTCTGTCTGACTCTAGAGCCTGGGCTCTTTAAACAGCGCACGGTACTCCCATTCACTCATTGTCTTTTTAGTCTCTGCTTTCTTGTACTTGTGCGCTGTGCACTGCTGCGTCCCCCATTCCTTGTAGATTAGAGGGGAGCAGTTGTAAGAGCTGCAGTTCTGCAGCATTTTCAGCACTGACATTGGGCGTGTGGCTTTGTGACACGTGTGTGGTTTGCTGTAGGACTGGTTTGCCCTGCTGGAGAAAACTGATACACCGTATGACTGTTCCTTATGTGACTTACTTGGGACCAAAAGTGTTTTGGATTTTGGAATATTTGTGAATATCCCTAATCTGAAAATCCAAAATTCAGAATGCTCCAAGGTGTATTTCCTTTGAGTATCATAGTGATGCTCAAAAAGTTTTGGATTTTGTGGAGTAGGGATACTCAACCTGTATTGTCATTAGTAATAAATTTTAAGTAAATAATTCTTACATGTATTATTTAACCTAAATTAAGTAATTTAAACTTTTACTAAATTAAACTTTAATATAACTTAAACTTATCCTACAAGAGAGCTGCAATAATATACTATAACCTATTTATAATCTAGAATCATATGCTGTAATCTGGTATGTGAAAGTGTGGTGCAAGGAAGTTTTTCATTTTACTTCACTTAGGTTCTCATTTTCAAAGTCCATATATAAATACTTCAGGTGGATATAAAATAGAGTCATATCTTTGATGATTTTATTTTTATTTGTAGCCAGGTCTTAACTTTTCATTGTGAGCTTCATTTAATTGTCACTGCTGGCAGAAGCAGAAACTTTTCTGTATTTGGATAGTATTGCAGTAAATAACCCTACTAAAATTTTAAGTAATAAATATTTTATTTTATTATAACTAATTTAAAATTTCTTTATAGACATACCATGGGGAATACAGTTGGCAGCCGTATATGCTCTTTGTGACTTGAGTCCCAGCAATCCCGAAGAAATTTCCAAGATCCTGGAAGCTTGGCGGAGAGAGGCCTCCAAAAGCATCCCATCTGCAATCCTCAGCTGCCTAGAAGAAGTCAGTGCACTGAGTGCAGAGGAGCTCGGCTGACACAGGCCAGGCCATGTGGCTGGAGAAGTGCCTTGACACATTTTGAATATAAATAGATTAATCAGTTTTCAGATAAAAAGGAAGGTTTAAAGAAGAGGCAAAATCGATTAACTGACAAGAGACTCTCCTTATTGTGTGGCAAGGAGGCTGGAGAAACAAACAATTGCACAGTTGTTTTTCCCTAAATCGCATACATTTCACTTAAGGCTATTGTGATCATGTGGCATATGGATTGTATTATCGTGTCTTGGTCAAACAACAAAAACTTGAATTTAGCCCTTTTTTTGCTGCAGAAAGTGTCCTTTTAGTGGCTTTTTAAAATTGAGTGGCATTTTATAATGAACTTAACAATATAAAAACATGATTGGGTTCCTGAGCTGTTTTGGGATTTGTGCTCAAACAAGTGACTAAGAAGAAATAAATTGGTAAAACAAAGGCCAGGAAGAGCTTTCCACTTTTTAGCTGGAAATGGGCTACAAGAGTCTTCTCAAGATGTAGTGCAGAATTGATCAGAGCGAAACATGGAGGCCCCTAGCAGAAACTCACTTTAATGCATTTTCTTTATATCTAAATTCTTTAAAAATATTTAACTATATATCAGGAAGAGGAGAACTGAAGGAAAGTTCCCTGGCAGGTCTGTGTATCAGTGAGGTGCGTGAGTGACTCAGAGGTGCGCGCAGGCCAAGCCCTGTGTGTTGTGTACATACAGACTGTGCTATGATGTGTCTCACATTTGATGATGTTCCACTTTCGGAATTCTAGTATTTGTATATAGGAAATGGGTTTAATAACTCACCGTGGTTCTGATTTGTCTTATATTCATCATTTCTTAAAACTCTTGTATGTGTTTTATAATAAAAAATAAAAGTAAACCATGGTTGTTATTGTTCTGATTAGTACAGATGAAGAAAATGCTCTAACCACAGAGAGAAGAAATGGCCATTTCTAAGGACACTTGCTCTCTGGCGATACACACAGGTGTGGAGATATTGGACGCCAGTATTCAGCTGGTTTTGAGTGTTCACTGACAGCCCTTTAGCAATAACAGATACCAGATGATTAAGTGCTCGTGATTGGCTCTTTTATTTGCATAAAATTTGACAACTATTTTGTTATCCGTCTTTATGTTTTCTTAAGTAACTATAACAAAGATAATTGAAGTTCACGACTCAGTCTTTTGGAAGCTTTCTATTGGTTTGGAGTCGTTCTTTCTACCAGCATGTGTGGAGCTTGTGAGTTGCCTTGCTGGGAAGAGCCGGATTCTCAAAGAGCTGTGCACTGTGGTGAGAGGAGAGCCCTAAACAGGTAGTCACATGATAAATGGAACAGTTGTCAGTTGAGGTAACTGCAAAGATGAAATCATGTGTCTCTGCAGTAGAGAATAGCAGGGGAGACTCCTCCTCCATGTGCTGATCAGGGAGGGTCTCTGAGGAGGTGACGTTACGAGGACCTGGGAGGAGAGAACCAACTTTGAAAACAGAAGCCCTGCTGGACTGGTGAGAGCAGCCCTGGGAGGAGCGAAACCTCTGAGGGCCAAAGCACAGGGCTGCTGTCTGTGAGGCCAGTCACTGACGACCCTGGGGACACAGTCACGCTAAATGGTAGTCAAGGCTCACAGGGGAGCTGAGCAGGGTTCCCCAGGGCTGAACTGAAGCAAAAAGATGGGAAAAGGGTAAGAGGTGCCAGGGAGAGGCTAGCTGGCAGGACTGCAGCAGGTGGAGGCAGGGCTTGGTGGGGCAGAGGGTGAAGAGCAGATGGATTTAAAATCTGTCTCAGTAGCAGAATCAATGCCGTGCTCAGGAAGTCGGGGCGAGGGACAGGGAAGAATCGGGATTCCTAGGATACTGAGTTAGGCTCCTGGAGTTAGAGACAGGCGTGCAGGTTTGGTGGTAGGAATTACCAATGCCATGCTTCTCATTTGGGACATGGAACCACGAGACATCCAAGTGGAGGTGGCAGAGAGCCTTTATAGGCAAAATTCTGTAGGAAGGATGAAGCGCTTTGGAAACTGGTCTCGTGTGGAGGCTGTTCAGAGCTGTGTGTGTTTTGTGTCTGCTTCGAGAGGAAAATCCCTTCCTCCAGTTCCTGCTGTAGGCTGAAGTGACGTGGGAGAGTGGACACAACACAAGGCCGTGCTGGAGGTCTGTGGCCATAACCTGGGCAGTTTCCTGGACAGGCACCAGGCTCCTGGGAAGGTGAGTGACAGTGACCTTGCTGAGCATTTCCCAGGCGTGGAAGTGGCTGCACACACAGGAATCGGGAGAGCAGCGCAGTGCAATTTGCTCACACAGTTGTGGAAGTTGTGCCTAGTTGAGTGGGTTATCAAGTGGTTCAGAGGTATTTTAACTAGAACAGTTCTGTTCCGGATGATTACAAAACATGCAGAAATGACGGTTTCCTGCTATGGCAGCGCCAGTGCTATCTCCTGGTCACCATGTTCTGACGGCCATGGTGCCTTCTAGACTGGTCGGCCTCCACTCCATGTTGTGGACTCAAGTTACCCGTGGCACTGTCACCTTGAGGCAAACTGTGTTTAAGCTGTTTGTGATTTTTGATACCCAAGCAGAACTTTGCTATAAGTTTTATCACTTGACCAAAAAAAAATGTCTGACTACAAAAGTAAGTGGAGTCCTCGTCCACATACCACACAGGTACTGGGTCAGTATAGTGCTGAGTGTGAGGAACCCAGAGCCAGGCTGGCCCAGCCACAGTGGCCATTCTAGTCCTCGGAAGATGATGGTGCAGGAAGCCTGGGAGCTGCTGGTCGAGTGCAGGAAAGGGCTGAAGAGGACAAATGGAAGTGGGCAGAGTCCTGAGCACACCTGCCCCTTGGCGCTGATGCACGATCCTGGGCTTTTCATCCCAAGCACAAAATCAGCCTGTGTATGAGCAACTGGTCATACACTTCAGTTGTAATTTTCCACAGAGAGTACTTTGTTAGTTATATTGTTTAATTTTTTTAAGATAGGATGTGGCAATGTAACTCAGCAAATTTAATTTTAAAAAACAAAAATTTGTACCTGGGACTGGAAAGAATTGCACAGTGGCCATTAGGGGGCTCTGTAGTCCTGCCCATGAGCAAATGCTGCCAGATGGACAAGGCCCAGAAGTTATTTGGAAGCCCCTCCCCACCAGAAGTAAATGGAAAAAAATGTGTGGAAGGATAACATGTAAAATTAAAAACAGAACAAAACAAAATTAATGTTACTTAAAAGCCATATTTCAAAAAAATAAAATGACTACTATGCCTGTTTGGTCAATGTTTTCTTCTGGTGAATTTTTTCTTTTTTAGTGATCCTAAAGGAAAATACTTTGACAAAAATAAATAAAAATGGCCAGGTGGGTAACTGGGAATTGGTTATGACAGCACTTCTGTCACCACTCACCCAGTGTGCCAGCAGGCATAGTAAGTCCTAAAAGTAAATCGTCTTGCCTGTTTTCAAACAACATCCCCGACACATGTCCTGTGTAGAATATTTCCTAAGAATTCATAATGTTAAAAAGAATTTGTGGTGTGATAAGAGCTTATAAACATGATGCAGCAGGGTTTCAATGAGGGATGTCCTAGAAATAAGTTGTGAAAGGCAGACAGATCCTTAAACTTGTGATTCTGTTTCTTGCTTCCCTCTGGACACGAAACAGGAAGTTCTTTCTCCTGCCTCTCAAAGAGAATTTTAAGGAATTAAAGAACCATCACTGTATTGCAATCAGTTTGTTTAGCACAGTTACATAAGTTCTAATAATACAGGCAAAGATAGAGTTGTGAGTGAAGAGCCAGGGAGAGGTGGGGCAATTCAGTTTTATGAAAATGAATGCTTTCACTTGCTTCCTTGACGGACCTTGGGCTCCTAAGGCAGCCCATACAAGTGGTGCCTCTCCCCGGTGCCAGTGCCCACTGGGAGCCCAGCCCTCACCCAGGTCCTACTCCCTGCTGGGCGCAGCTGAGACCCCCCTGGGAGGGGGAGTGGGAGGCTCAGCCATGCATAGCTTGTTGGAAATGGAGATCCTGAGGCTTCAGACCCCCTGAATTTGAGACTCTGGGGTGTCTCCAGGTGAAGTGGATGATCCTAGCACTGGGAGCCATTTAAGTGCTCCGAGTGCTCTGCACACCTTCCCACACCTGCCAGAGCAGCTGCTCATCTTCCAGCTGCTTCATGAGGTCACACTTCTGGTCTCTAGACAGATTTTTCTAGCTATTTGGGAGGAGGTAAGCATGTTAACATCCCTCTATCATCTTGGACTGGATCCATCCTGTAGCTTAAAAAAAAATGCCCCATACTCTTTAAGAGCATATTTTCCTCTTAATGGCTATTAACTACTGTTTTGAGATAACCTTAACCTAATTCTTGAGTATACAGCTGACAAACTCAAAACAGAAAATGAGGGCTGAAAATGTGAACCCTGAACCACCGCAAACGGTGTTCTTTTTCTATGTTAATTTGTATTGTATATCCATTTTAATAGTTGTAAAGCAATGTGTGCTACTCTTTAATATTCTCATATTAACTTTGTATTGTACACATGAGCAAGAAACCAAGCCGGCAGGTGCTGGGGTAGCCTCTCCTGGCTGCCCAGGCCCTGCCCTCTCAAGCCGGTTCTGGCCCGCCCTTCTCAGGCCACCCCAAGAAACGTCCGCGCCAGGGAAGGCCCGGTGCTGGCCCTGCCCATCGCCCCGCCCTCCCCGAGCCCCGCCCCCGTCTTTCCCTTGCCCCGCCCCCTTCTCTAAGACCACTCCAAATTGCCAAACGTGCGCAGAGCCGTCCCAGGCTCATGCTTCCCCTTGGGAAGTTATCCAGGTGTGGAGGGGCTTCGAGTTACACGGGCTCGTGGTCACCCCCGAAGCTGGAGGTGCTGGGAGGGCAGGCCTGGGTTTCTCCAGACAGGCGCTGCTCCTGGGGCAGCAGAGGAGATGCCTGGCCCGGTGAGGGGCGGTGAGCAGCGCCTCGTGGCCACCACGCCCAGGACGGCTGCACCTCCACCCTGCCCTGTGCGTAAGTCCAGGCCGACACCAGTTAGACTGTCGAAACCAATCTGGGTAAAAATGAGCCAGAACCGCAAATGGAACAACCGCTTAGATTTCTGAATAATAATCACATTTAGAATTTTGCCAACGGTTGTGTAAGAAAATAACAATGACACATAGAAGTGGAGTTTTGAGGCAAAGGCATATTTGTGCCCAGGCTGACCGAGTCGCTATCTCTGCCCCTGCTTTGCGCCATCCGCCCTGCTTTTGGGGCTGTCCTGACCTTCGGTACAGAACGGAACTGGAGGTTGGAAAAATAGCTGACCATCGAGAAGGCCGAGCTGTGTGTGCCCGGCCCCATGCCCTTCCCAGTGCACGTCTCCAGCTGCCTGCAAACCTGCTCCCCCCTTGACCACTAGTGGATAATCGAGGACTGACTTTATTTTAGTGGCAAACAACAACCATGTTTGCAATGCTACCTGACCTCCAGACGGGCTTCCTGGACAACTGTGCACATGTGCTGTGCTGTGAGGACATTCCTTCCAACCTGTATCCCGGTATTATTTAGACCAATACTTACCTTTGAGTAAAAAGTAAGTTTCTGGAGAAAGATGATGGAGTCCTTTATAAAAAGGCTTCGAGTCTACAGGAATATCTTCTGTTCAGTGGGGCCCAGTGAGGTACTGGGACAAAGAGAAAAGAACCTACAAGGTGCAGGATCCTGCCAACCTCAGGGTTAACCTGGAGTCCTGTCAGCGCAGATTGGGTTGAGGATGTTGAGGCAGCAGCCAATCCTCTTTAGAGACGGTGCACTGTCTTCCAGGAGACAGCTGGTCTCCAAGGGAGAAACCTCCCAAGAAATGCTGTCCTGCCCTTAAAAGCAAAAGAAGTGCCGTACAAAACACGATGTACATCTCTCGCAGGTTATTTTTTCCAAATACCATTTGTGTAGTTATTCTTCTTGCTTGAGAAACAAGAAACACACTGATCTTTCCTGACCCGCCATCTGCACTGGGGTTGAGACACTTTCCCTGGGGATGGTGAACATGGCCTTACAGTCTAAACAGGGTGTTCCAACAACTTCACCTCCTCAAGTCTGTGACTGAGGGCCGTCCTCTAGTTGCATGTTGAAAACCTGTTCGCTGAATCTGCAGTGGGGCATAAAACAGAATTTTTAAAGCATTCACTACTGACCTTTGTGTTTTCAAAAACAAAAAATTAACCCGTATCACGTTTACAATCATCCAGAATAGTATTTTAAATGCAGCTTTTGTTTGTGAAGGTTATATAATTTAGTGGTGAGGAAGTATGTTTTCTGGATTTTGATGCTAATTTCAAATACAAACACTGGCATTGGAGAAGCTAAAGTTAGACAAAGATGACTAGAGAAACTATAAGTTTAATCTGATTATTCTCTGGCTTTCTACAGCTGTATATCACTGTTTTAAATTGTTTTGTGCAGACAGCACAGTAATTGTGAAGGGTTTGTTTTGATTCATGAATTGACCTTGTGATGTTCTTCACCTGACTTTCTTTTCATTCCAATTCCACAATATAGTCAAGTGGAGAGAAAGGAGTCAGGAAAACAGAAACTTTGAAATTAAAAAAAAAAGTAAAAAAGCCTTAGCCTGGTTCTCTAAGTTTTTGTTTTTTTGTTTTTTGTTTTTTTTAAATTATCACCATTTCTAATTCCATGCAAGTGTGTTCCAGGCAAAATGTGTGGGCTCAGATGCGTCCCTCTGCTCCAGTAGGAGGACTACAGCCCCTCAGCTCCCCAGCAGGGGGCGAGCTGTGCTTTGGTCACAAGCTGGGCGCTGTGTGGCTCTCTGAGGCCCTCCTTCCTCACTACAAACACAGGTGTAGGAGAAAAGAAATAAAAAGAATATTTCAAATCAACCCAATGCCATACTTTTATATTGTAATCCTGGTTTATGCTTTAAAGGGGGGAATTTCCACATGAGCACAGGCTGCAGTGGCTGGGTGGCAACACTTTTAAATATAATACAGCCTCCCTGGCAATGTCATGGTACCCCCATGTCCCTCAGATCGAGATTGAGAAGGGAATCTCTGCGTTCTTTCATGACTTCGTGTGGCTTTTTGCATTCCTGGGACTTGCCTTCTGCCTTGATAAAAGGCAAATGATGACACAAGTATGCCATAAGTAATATTTTGGTAGGAGTCACCCAAAAATGTTTGGTAGTGCTTAAAACTCTTTTCCATATAACATACAATGCGCCTGAGAATTGCCCATTCAGATAATGAGAATTTGACCTTACAGGACATTTTAGCTTAGGAGAAATTTCTTGCCACTAACCAAGACCACGCTACGTTCATTCTGGCAGAGGCCTGGTCCTTGTGGTACGTTAGTATATAGACTTAGTACTCTTTTACCACTGGAATGGAATGATTTTGATTTCATTCTGTCTTTATCTTTGTTGTTTCTGCTTTATGGAGAAATGGAGTGGGCAGGGATTTGCGTCAAATGTTCAATATAATTATTGAAAAAATTCCATGCCAGTAATTTCAATTAATTAATCTTTTAAAATCTTTGCTTGGTAGAGTTTTTTAGTACAAATTAGTTTTTTTTTTTTTAAACTAAGGGATATTATGTTTCTGTCTTCCTTAGAATATGCTTGAAAATGAGGTATTGTTATCATTACAGCTGCTTCTAAAGTTGAGGCACAGCCAGGCCAAGTGATCTCAACTTCAATGAAAATATAACTTGTTAAAAAATAAAAAGCAGGCTCGGTGCCTGTGGCTCAACGGGCTAAGGCGCCAGCCACGTACACCTGAGCTGGCGGGTTCGAATCCAGCCTGAGCCCGCCAAACAACAATGATGGCAGCAACCAAAAAATGGCCAGGCGTTGTGGTGGGCGCCTGTAGTCCCAGCTACTTGGGAGGCAGAGGCAGGAGACTCGCTTGAGCCCGGGAATTAGAGGTTGCTGTGAGCTGTAATGCCACGGCACTCTACCCAGGGTGACAGCTTGAGGCTCTGTCTCAAAAAATAAAAAAAAATAAAAAAAATAAAATTAAAAAGCACTGAGTATGATTTCCTACACCTGCCCGCTGATTTGAGTATCCTCTTGAAGTATCCAGTGGCCAACGATAAAAGTGTTCCCTGCATCTCAGACACTATGTTGTTAAACTGAGCACAAAAATGAGGAAGGATGGTGGCAAGATCAAACTTGGTGTATAGCCACTTCTGCCGTCTCTTAATAGAAGAAAGATGCTGGTTCGCTTGGACCAGGAGAGGACAGGGAGCTGACCACATGAAGTGGGCTGTATGCAGGGGAGGCACGTGCACTGTCCATCCCGGTAGCTCAGACCTGGGCTGAGCACAGAGCTTAGAGCAGCCTTCTGAGTGGGATCTCACCATTCCTGGTCTGCAGCAGAGAGCCCCCGGCAACAGGTGGGGAGTGGCAGAGACAAGTTACAAACCAAGTCTCTTGGCTGTTCTCCAGACACTCCTTACTTCCCCCTGGCCCATTCTACCTTCTCGTGGCCTCATTCTATTGTATACTTCTGCATGTGAGATTTCTCTTTACCTTTGTAGAAAAGGAAGAAAAAAACATATGAAGAATTTCAAGATGATTTTCATGCTATTAAGTAGATGTTACATAAGATTATCTCACAGAATTTCTACATAATTCCACACTTGACTGTATGTTTCCCTTCCCAATTCTGAAGCTTGTACAGATTTAGTCAACCAAAGTATTTGCTCACAAGTATCAACAGTATCAATTTCTAGTCGTCATATTAAAATATATATTCCTACCTAATGATGCATTTAAAATTAGAAACAAAGGCTAAGAATTTATTTTAAATCATAAGGACTTGTTTGACATTTAGTCTTGATAATAATGAGTTTTTAGGAATGATACATTTACTTTAAATTTAGCCATGTCCATATTTATCCACTTTAACATTTATGGTGCCCAGAATGAAAGCTAATGTAGACATGATGTTATCACAATACTTGTGAGATTGTGACCCATGGGAGGAGCAGGGTCCCTCCTTGTGGAGCCCTTCAAGGTGCACATTTGGATGAGTGTGTGGTTACCTTCTCCAAGAAGGACAAACGTCTTTGCAGCATGGATCCAAATCCTGAGATGTGCTTTAAAAATATGGCCCCTGGAAACCACAAACCTGCCCACTCATTGTCAGTGGGGCCCATTTGAAATAAAAGATAAATATGAAAAATCTGTAGGTTGTAGGCTAGTAACACAACCAAAAATGCTTAGTTGAACTGTCAGAAAATAAGGGAATTTCTTGAATGTGAGAAAGGGCAAGAAAGCTTTAATCTAAAGGGGAACGGATTGTTGTAGCACAGGCCCCAGATGGGAAGGTCTGTGGCATAAACTAGTTTCTGGTGGCAGATTGAAAGGGAAAACGAGACCAGGTCTGGGGCCAGAATAAAAGATGTCATATCAGTAACAACCCCATTCCCAAAAGCCAGGACTCACATAGTGAGAATTCATTTACCAAAAAAAAAAAAAAAGCCACATAGAGAAAGAAGGTAAAGATCTTAACATAACTTCATCCTAACTCTAGTGGATCAGAGAGAAAATATACACAGCAATGTCTCCCATGAGATTCTTACTCAGCCTGTGAATTTGGCCAGGATTGGAGATGACTTGTGGGGCTCAGTTTCCTCAAAGTTGTTCACAGAAATTCCAGTTTAGTAGTACTATCAAGTAAGAGCAAATCATTATAGGAAATTTTATTTGAATTCAATTATTAAAGAATTCTCATAGATGAAGTTGCATAGATCATGAATTCATTACTCATACCCTCAAAAGTTCCAAAAAGATGGGAAATAAAACAAAAATCATGACATCATGAGAGAATTTGCAGAAACAACAGTGATGCTTAGAGTCGGTTTTAAAGTTTGTGGAAGTTTTATTTATCATATTTAGAATACATAAAACATGCACAATTTATATGATGAAAGGAAAAAGAAATATGAAATTATGACAAGAGAAGATTATGAAAATGTACTAGACAGATTTAAACAAGAACAAAATGGAACTTCTTAAAACAAAAAATACACATAAATATTTCAAAGTATAAAGTGAACAACAGGATAAAAGCATATTAGTTGCATGTGATGACAGAATTTGTGCAAGATTCCTCTGAAAAACCCAGAACTCAGCTCAGAGAGACAAAACAATAGACAACAGAAAGCAAGAGGCATGGAAAGGAAACCGCCTCCAGAATGTCGCAAATGACAGGAAACTTAATAACCCAAGTAAGATTTATAGGTCACAAAAATGGTAGACTTTCTAAAACCAATCAGAGAACTGAAGATTAAAAAATAAGTGAACTAAACTCTAGAAAATAGAAGATTTTTCAGAGGACAGAAGAAATTCCCATTCTTGATGTAGCTGGAAGATAAAAAGAAATTGGCTATAGACCGGGATGAGTAGAAATTAGGATGAGTTTTAACAAACTTACAAGGGGGCATGCGTGGCTGACACAGTAGAATCCCTAGGAGCCCCGATAATGGAGTGTGTTGTCCTCACAGGCCCTGGTCAGTATGCCCAGCCTGAGGGGAGGGCCACACCATGACCTAAAAGATTTCCTTGAAGTGTACAGTACCTCCTCCCAGTCCAAGTGACCCCTACAAAGGAGGGAAAAGCAGAGCAGGAGAACTAAGAAATATCAGTGAGATCCTTGTGGTGATGGAACTGTTCCGTATCTTGACTTTCTCAATGTCTGTATCCTGGTTATGCTGTTGTACTGTAATTTTGCAAGATGTTATTATGGGAGGAAGCTCAGTAAAAGATATGGTATCTCTCTGCACTTAATATTTATTTATTTTTAATTAATTAATTTATTTTTTTGGAAGGTGAATGAATGCATCAATGAATGGACACAGTCCATTCATGGAATTGAGGCCCAGAAAATTCACATGAAACTGACCTAGGCATAGGAAATGGGGGTCCCACGTTTAGTCAAAAGTGTAAAGTGAAGGAGACACCAAGGCACAGGTGTCTCCTCGGCAGTTGTCCGGCCTTTTTGGCTATTGGAGCCTCCGCTGCGGGTTGAAGGTCCCCCTCCTTGCCTGTCATCCAGCCCGCTGGTTCTTCAGCTGGCTGCCGCAGCACCGACACTGCCAAGGAGGAGGCGGGAGGTCCACCAGCTCCACTGAGCTGGCTAGGGCGCCAAATGTCCTGCATCTATTCTCCCTCTCCGAGTAGAAACCCCAACTGCTGTTAGGGAAAAGGGGTGAAGACTCGATCTAACTGCTTCCTGTTGAATCGGGCAATGATAGAAGGGGGCAGTTAGGGTTTCTCCAGAGGGAGAGTGATACAGGGGTTCATGGACTGGA
>CAUYRH010107943.1:0-30708 GCA_963574655.1 Perodicticus potto
ATTTTTAAAGATCATTAAATTATTTTTGAAAGAAGTTCAAAGCACAGTAAGTATATTCTTTTTCTCTCTCTTTTTTTTTGATCAACATAATTTAAGTGTGCTGCAAAAACTTAACTATAGGTTCAAGTGGGCTGTGAGATATAATAGGTTGAAAAACACTGCTTTAGATAAAGCTTCATTTCTTTAACCAATCACAAATCAAAGAATCTTTAACCACACCTATATCCTATAAGCCCTGCCTTGAGATGTCCCACCATTTCACATGTTGATTTATGACTTTACATGTAATTCCTATCTCCCTGATGTGAATAAAACCAAACTATAACGCAGCCATGCTGAGACCACTTGCTCACATCTTCTTGGGTATGGCTCTGTGGGACAAGGTCACACATATTTGGCTCAGAATAAATCTCTTCAAATTATTTTATAGAGTTTGGGTTCTTTTCTGTTGACATACCTGTGAAGGGCTGGCCCCACTGATCACTCATAAAGACATTCCTTGCTGGCCTCCCATAAACAAAGACATGCACATTGTAACTTTGGGTCTGCAGGCCGAATCTTGCTCCTAAAACTAAAGTCTGTTCGTTCCATACTAATAATGGATCACAGGTGTATCTTCTCAGGTGCAGAACTGAAAAGACAGTATCAGAAGATCTTCCACCCCTCAGGGCCATCTACATAATTCAGTCTTCCTTTACCCCATTTTTTCTCTTCTAGCACTTGCCTTATCTTTCATAAAATGCAGATTTTCCTAAGCCTCGCAAGAATGTAACCATTTTGTTTCACTACCCGCCCCCAACTTTATTTTTCTTTCCCTATGCCTTTAAATGTTGAAGCTTCCAAATTCCCCTTCAGAAAAAACAGCCACAGGTCTGTCTGTAGTCTGTGCTCATACTGGGCATGTCCTCAGCTTCAGCTTAATTTTTTTTGTTTTTTTTTTCTTTTGGAGACAGAGTCTCAAGCTGTCCCCCTGGGTAAAGTGTCGTGTCATCACAGCTCACAGCAATCTCCAACTCCTGGCTTAAGCTATTCTCTTGCCTCAACCTTCCAAGTAGCTGGGACTACAGGCACCCACCACAATGCCGCTATTGTTTTGGTTGTAGTTGTCATCATTGTTTGGCAGGCCCAGGCTGGATTTGAACCCACTAGCTCTGGTGTATGTGGCAGGCGCCTTAGCCACTTGAGCTATAGGTGCCGAGCCAGCTTCAGCTTAATAAACCTCCATTGATTGAGGTCTTTGCCTCAGTCCTTATTTGGGGCTGACACAGGTAACCCCATGGCATGTGGATTCAGACAGGATGGTACAGTGCCCAGGACAGGGTGGTGATGGCTTGATTAAAGAGCCTGAATTGCGTCTGATTGGGCACATGCCTTGTCTGCCACTCGCCAGCTGTGTGACCTTGGGCAAGTTACTTAGCCTCTCTGTGAAGATGGGGCAAGCAATACTATGTACATGGTAGGAACAATTCATGGATGCGAGTGGCCCAGAATGGTGGCAGCACTGTTTTGGGTTTTTTTGTTTTTTTGTTTGTTTGTTTGTTTGTTTTGAGACAGAGTCTCATTATGTCGCTCGAGGTAGACTGCCGTGCAAGTGGCATCATAGCTCACAGCAACCTCAAACTCTTGGGCTCAAGCGATTCTCTTGCCTCAGCTTCCCAGTAGCTGGGACTATAGGCACCCACCACAACGCCCGGCTATTTTTAGAGATGGGGTCTTGCCTGGCTCAGGCTGGTCTCGAACCTGTGAGCTCAGGCAATCCACCTGCTTTGGCCTCCCAAGTGCTAGATAGCAGTCAATGTTAACCTGAATGGTCATTTCGTGCAGGACACTGCTGGATAGACCCTAACAAGGCTAGATGAGCCTACGTGCCAACATCTGGAGATTGTTTATTCACATCCAAGCGCTCCCTGACATAGACAAGTTGGGGAACTAGACTCCATAGTACCAGTCAAGGACCCAGGGCACTCTGTGCACTTAGTGAAGTGTTAACTGGCTGTAAATTTAGTCTATCTAGAAATGCTTTGAAGATACGGTCACCTTGAAAGCAAGAGATATTTTGACTTTGTAACCTGGGGGGAGGGTCTGTTTAATGTATACCTTGTTGTTATATGCTATTGCTGTGAGGTATAAAAATAACAAGGAGAAATAGAACAGAACAGCTCTTTGAGGAGGTAGCCTCGCTGTTCTCTGGAATTGCTGACTTTTCTGTAAATAAAAGGAGAATTGTTGATCGCTCATCTGCTTCTCCATTGCTTGGCTTGGATGACCGGTGGACAGACTCTTTTATCCAGCCTCACAGGAGTTATTACTGCAGCAGAAATGCTACCCCACCAGGCGATCAGAACATAGGAAATGAACAAGGCTATCCCTCTGGGAGGGTCCTGGAGAGCACCTCCTCCCAGCACAGAATCGGGAGAAAGCTCCAGGAGCACCCTTTCCTGTGGGGACAGAATCCAGCTGACCCTATTGCTGCAGATGAAGACAGTGGCCACAGTGGTCTCCACAGGCAGGATCCAGGACCTCCATGGAGGAGGATTGTCCCAGCTTCTGTCTCCTTCACGCCTAATTAGATTTTGTTGTAAAGAGATAAAAGGCTGCTCCTCTGTATCAGCAAGCCATCTTTTTCTGCAGGATTGAGTTCATGAGAGGGGGAGACTGTAGAGGGGGCTGCAAAGAAAGGCTGGGCATTAATAGACTTTGGAATAAAATCTTGACAGACTTAAATTGATTCTGCAGTCTGAAAAAATTGAGTGCAGGGGGAGTTAGATTTATGTACTGTTAAATGTAACTGCCCCTCAGTGTCTACACCAAAAGCTGTTAAAATGGTAATCTTTAGAGATGTATGGAAATTGTGTGTGAATAGACCAATGAACCATCCCAGGGAGCAGCTTCATCCATGGGAAGCGTACACAAGACAGCACTTTCATTAATAACACATTATAAATGTGATGCAGCATGCACATGTGTGGCACGAGACACATATGTGGCCAGCTGAGAAACTGACCAGGAGATAGCACTGGGCCTGATGGTCCCTGGAGACTGGGGGATGGGGCTGGCCTCTCCCAGCCTGGGGTGGAGAGCACTGGATCTATGTCCCTCACTCATCAGCCAGGGTCCAGGACACTGCTCAAAAGAGAGCCCAGATCCATAGCCTGCCTCCTAGGATGGCAGCTCTGGTGAGACTCCATCCCCCTCCCTAGTAGGGCCAGCATTTTGTCCACCATCCCACCTGCTCCTCCACAGACTTTGCCCAGTTCTGCTTCTTCTAACTGCTCCTAAGAGGCCTAGAAGTACAATTTTGAGCATCCATGAGAATCAGCCCTGAGCCCTGTACCCTCTGATATTCATGTTTGGGGGAATGTATCAGTCAGGCTGGCTGTGCTATGCTGTGTAACAAACAACCCCAAGGCCACAGCAATTATCACGTTACAGGTGCACTCCCTGCCCATGCTGCTGTGTGCCTTTGCTCTTCATCACCTCTGGGATCCAGGAACCCAGCTAATATTTGCTTCCACAATCACCAAAGCAGCAAATAGGAAATGCCCCATTCTGATTTTTAAAGGCTCGAATTTCACTGATGAAACAAAGCAGGTCACAAGGCCAGGCCTACCCTCAAGAGCCAGAAGGTGTAATCATATGTGCCTGGAAATAGAAACTGAAGGATCTGCAGGCAGGCCTGGCAACTGCCATGGTCAGCCTCTTCACTGTCCCTCTTGTCTCCCCAGGCTAAAGGACCCCAAGTCACAGCTAAGCCCAGCCAGGACCTCTGAAGACAAATTAACCACAGAGATCAGGCATTTCCCCCAGATGTTCCATACACAGTGAGTGGCATGGAGCAGACAAGGCAGCCACAGTCCACCAGGAAGGGGAAGCTGGGAGACTTGCAGCAGCCCCTGGTCATAGGGGATTTAAAGCCTTCCTGGGAAGGTACCTTCCTTGACCACATCCTGCATTCAGTTACATCCTTGTCTGTTTCCTCTGAGGCTCATCCTATCCAGAGAGTTTTGGTTTTTCCATGGTCCCTCTTGACCTGCATGAGGTGGGCCTCAGGGACATGACCCCCCCCCTTAGGGCTAGGCATGGACCCTGGTGGTACTTGGCCTCAAATGCACACATCTCTCTTGCAGTCTGAGCTGGTGACATTTTGTCCTCATGATCATCTCAGGACACAGCAGCCCCTCACCTCTGACTCTGCCCAGCTCACCTGTGGGAAGGGCAAGAGGACCTAGAAACACTTTGGGAGACTTCAGCTGTCACAAGAGTGCTCCTCAGTGTTCTCAGCTTCACCAGCATCCCTTCTGGTCTGTAGGACCTTCTGCCCAGGCCAGTTGCTCAGCTTCCTTTCTAGGCCTTTGTCCTCCTCTCTCTATGTGGTCACTTTTCCCTGAGCTGTTTTGTCCAAGCAAAAATACCACGCCCATTTGGAACTTTGCTGTGAGACACCGTGTTGAACAAGGGACATGACACCACATCCTTGATTCACCCCTTTTCAAATTAATTAATTGAGCACAATTTGGGCCTTTCCTATTTTGTGGGAGGATAATATTCAGGAAGTTCTGTATTCACTCTCTTTCCCGTTGGCCACTCTGTCCAGGTCTGGCTCTTCCCACAACACACATGAACACACCGACAGCCCTTAACATGTGGCCTCTGTCCCCAGAACTGCAGTTTCCTCGGGTTCATGATCTAACTCCAGGTGACCATGATCTAGTCTGACCAAGAACTTCACTGAGCACTTCTAGTTTCTGCACAGGTTTCTCTGTCCTCCACTGGGGCCGGAGTCACACACTTGAGGGCTCTGCCAACATCATGATGGCAGTGCCCCTTTTCCAGATACTGGCATCTGTATTCAGTCAGGACTGCTTATGTTCTGCTGTAATGACTCAGATGACAAAGGCTGTCTTGACTCCGCACCTGTAGCACAGTGTTTATGGTGTTAGCCACATACACCAAGGCTGGCAGGTTCGAACCTGGCCCAGGCCAGCTAAACAACCATGACAACTGCAACAAAAAATAGTCAGGTGTTGTGGCGGACACCTGTAGTCCCAGCTACTTGGGAGGCTGAGGCAAGAGAATTGCTTAAGCCCAAGAGTTTGAAGTTGCTGTGAACTATGACTCCACGGCATGCTACCAAGGGCAACATAGTGAGATTCTGTCTCAAAAAAACAAAAATACAAAAAAACAAAGGCTGTCTCTCACTCCAGCAGCTGCCCGCCACATCCTCGGGGACCTGCACACCTCTCCGATGTTGAGGCATCCACATGCCCCACTCAGGGAAGGGGGTATGGAGAAGCACACTCTGACTTCAGAGGCCTCTGCTGTGCATACCCCCTGCTTGCATTTCATTGACTGGAGCGAAGCACGTGCCAGTATCTGATCATTCCTGCATCTGGTAGCCCAGAGCACTGGTCAGCAGACCTTACAATCACTGCAGGGACTGAAGGGTGCAAGGGGCTACACCTCCTCCTCTGGGTAGGTGTCAGAGCAGCCTCTAGAGTCCCCAGCGTGGGTATGGCACTGGGACTCTGGAGCTCCCATAGCAAGGAGCTCTTGGGAGCCCACTGGGGCTTTGAGATGTCCTGTGGGGAGATTGTGGTGATGGTTCACAGAGCACAGGCTTGTCAAGGTTACCTCACTATGCATTTTGCTATGGTTTTGTCATCTGTCCCCTTCCCTACTTGTGTTACAATGGCATGAGGAGGGGATAGACATTCAAAACATAGCAAAATGTACAATGAGGTGACATGGAAGAGCCTATGTCCCATGTTCTATGAGTATGTCCATGTATCCTCTCTTCTTATAAGGACACTAGTCACAGGGTTCAAGGCTCACTCATGGCAGGACCTCATAAGACCTTGATGACATCTGCAAAGACATGATTCCCAAGTAAGGCCACATTCTAAGATTCTGAGTGGAAGTAGGTTTAGAGGGCACAGCAATTACCCACGACAGGGGCTATTGCCCCCCTTCTTATATTGGTGCAGAGCCACCAGGAGTGTGACAAGGGATGCAGCCAAAGCAGAATGAAGGCCTGGCATCAGCCAAGGAGTGTCCACCAAGGAGGATGGGCACATGGCACCCTCTGTCCCCAGCTTTTTCCTTCCTGCCTTTTAATGGCCAAAGTGCCATCTGGAATGGAAATATACAGTGTAAGCCCAAGGATTAAGGGTCTTCCAACACACTCAGAATTTCGGATCTCTACCCACCTCCCATGGGAGCAGGTAACTCAACTCCATAAATGTATCTGGATGGAGGACCTAATATTTGCCAAGCACAAGAGCAATTTCTGCAGACCTGACTGGATTTGCCCTCTATCCCCTTTGTTTATTCATTCAACAAACATTTTTATGAGGGTTTGCTGTATGTCAGACACTGCTCCAGACACTGGTTTAGGCCCTGGGGGAGAAAACAGAGACACACAGAGAAAAAAATCCTGTTTTTATAAGCTCACTCAAAGGAGGGAAAACAGGGTGTGTCTGATGCCAGTGAACTGTGTGGTGACAAATTAGCAGGGAGGGAACATGGGCAGGACATGGACCAAACAGGATCAGGGCCGGTCTCACTGAGAAGGTGATGCTAGGAAGAGGTAAGTGAGCCATTTACACATCTCAGGGAACAGCCTCTAAAGCAGAAGGAACAACCAGTGCAAAGGACATGGGAGAAAATCAATCAGCCTGGAATGTTCAAAGACCAGCAAACCACCCCATGGGGCTGAGGGAGAGGTCACAAGGAAAGAAGGGCAGCAGATCACTGGGGAGGGGGTGACAGACAGCGTGGGCCCAGAGGTCAATTGAAAAGACTTTGTTCTGGGTGTGATGGGAGACCCAGGGGAGCCATGAGCAGGGAAGTGGTATGAGCTGATTGGGCCTTCCCAGACATCACTGGCTGCCACAGGAGGGTACGGAGTAGGGGCTTATACTAGCTGCCTACCACTGTGTAACAAACAATCCCAAAGCTTAGCAGCTTAAAACAACACACATTTGTTAGCTCGAATTTTCTGTAGATCAGGAATCTGGGTGTGGCTCAGCTGACTCCTGGGCTGTAAGCAATCTCATAGGCCACACTCGAGGTGTCAACTGGGGTTAGAGGTTCTTCTAATGGCTCACCTGGGGAAGGACCACTTCCAAGATCACACACGTGGCTCTTGGCAGAATGTGGTTCTTTGAGGGCCTCAATTCCTTGCTGAACTCTAGCCTGAGGCTGTCCTTGATCCTTCACCACTTGAGCCTGTTTGTGGGGCAGCTGTCAGCACTGTAGCTGGCTTCACCAGACTGCAAGGGCGAGAGTGGGAGGGAATGAGCAAGGAGGAAGCCAGAGAGTTTTTATAGCCTAATTCAGAGTGACATCCCATTGCTGTTGCCATTTTCTACGTGTTCCAGGTGAGCCATGGGCCACACCCACACTCATGGGAGGGGAGAACACGAGGGCCTGTGTACCAGCAGGTGAGGGTCCGAGGTAGCACAAAGCTGCCCATCACAGTGTGGGATACTGGGCATCAGTCAGGAGCTCACCCAGCCCCTGAACACTGAGGCTTGCCCAGGTCCTGGCTGAACGTAGAAGACACAGACCTGCTGTCGGCGACTGCACCAGTCCAGGCATGAGCTGGCAGCAGCTTGAACCAGGGTGGCAAGGGCAGAAGCAGTAATAGTGAGCCAATCTAGTCACTTTCTGAAGGTGCAGATGACAGGATCAGCCTTAGCCTGTGAGAAGAAGAGAGACTTTAGGTGGGGTGTTCATGGCCTGAGGTTGGGCCAGCCCAGCCCCACTCTGGAGAGGAAACTCTAAGGCCCGGAGCCCCTCAGAGAAGCCTGTGTAACAAATAGTCCTCCCTTAAGACACCACCACGCCCAGCACTCTGCCTCTCTCCACCCCACATAAACAAGTTAATCACTGCCTGAGGAGGGGCTTCCAGGGCTGGGAGCCCTTCCCAAGCCCCTAAACCGCCAACCCTCCCACTAATCCTCTTAAGACCCATGGTGGCCGTGTGGAGGGCCTGTAATCAGCTTTTAAGGTTAGAGACAATATCCCCACTCAGCCTGTTGCCCAGGGCAACCATGGGGGTGCTGGGAGCCAGGCAGAGACTGGTTCGATCCCCTTTTTATTCATCCTCATTTATTTATCCCACTTGCCAGAGGCCCAAGGAGGGATTTAAAAGCTGTGTCATGACAGCATAAACACAAAGAAGGATTCGTGTGGGAAAAATGCAGACAGACGGCAGGAATTAATCTCTGTCTGTGTCAGGTTTCCCCAAAAGATATTATATCTTTCAAAATAATCCTGATCTGATTGTCTCTGACAACGGTCCAGGAGTGGCAGGCAAAGGAGACCAATGGCACCCCCAAGAAAGCACCCACTCTGGCAGAAACTGGCCCACATGCCCTAGGACAAGGAGCCTCACCAGGGCCTGTGTGCAATTCCCACCTGAAAGCCGCAAACCGAGGCCAGGTGATCCTCCTGCAAGAACGTGGGAGCTGCCCATGGCTCTCCGGAGCAGCTCTCAGGATAAAACACCAAGGCCATCCTTGGACCTGCAAGGCCACTGGGAGGCCTCTGCAGCCTCCCCAACCATGTGGCCTGTCTGGACTGCACCCCTCACCTCACTTCTGCCCCAAGGCCTTTGCATTTGCATGCCCTGCCCACTTCCCCCTGCTCTTCTCCACACCAGGTGTCAAAACAGATGCCACCTCCTGCCTGGAGCACCCACCATGGCCCTCTTTCCATCCCTTCTCTGAGCACTTGTCACTCCCTGAAATCTCACCTGAAATAGCTGGCCTCTGTCCCCAGAATGGAAGTTCCAGAGCCCCCAGGCCCAGACTATTCCTAACACCCCCAGGATAACAAGGCCCAAAATAGGACACCACAGGGGGATCAGGAAGGTGGGGAGGTGCACCTCATGAGATGACCACCTGCAGTCAGGATCAGGGGGAGGGGCCCCATCGGGCAGCCCATATACTCCCAGCCAGGGCCTGGGGTGGGCTTCTGACTGATGCCCAGTATCCCCCAGTGCTTGGCGATGGCCACCAGATGGCAGTGTGGGCACATCCTGGCCCAGTGGGGCCCGGAGCCCCAGCTGCACTGCCAAGGACAGGGAAGGAGCCCACTGCACCCCAAGCAAGAGGTCACCAGAACTGGACAGCAGAGCCAAGGGCAAGAAATATGGAGAGGTTTAGGTTCCTGGGGCCTGGAGCTCAATACACCTGGGCACACCTACCAGTGCATGCCTGCACACATCTGAGCGTACTCGTACTCTCCTGAGCACACTTGTATGCACCTGAGCATACCTGAGCACACCTATCTGTGCATATCTGCACATGCCTGAGTATGCCTGTACTCACCTGAGCACACCTCTATTTGTGCATACCTGCACTCACTCACCTGAGCATACCTGTATGCATCCAAGCACAGCTTTGTACACCTGAGTATACCTGTGTGTACCTGAATTCACCTGTACTCACCTGAGTGCACCTACCTGTGCACCTGAGCACACAAACCTGTGTACACCTGAGCACTCCTCACTCACACACACCTGTGCACATCTAAGCACATATACCTGTCTATACATGCACACACCTGAGCATGTATAGACAGGTATGTGTGGGCTTGGCGCCTGTGGCTCAACGGGCTTAGGCGCCAGCCACATACACTTGAGCTGGCGGGTTCAAATCCAGCCAGGGCCCGCCAAACAACAATGACGGCTGCAACCAAAAAATGGCCGAGCGTTGTGGTGGGCGCCTGTAATCCCAGCTACTTGGGAGACAGAGGCAGGAGACTCGTTTGAGCTCAGGAATTGGAGGTTGCTGTGAGCTGCAATGCCACAGCACTCTACCCAGGGTGATAACTTGAGGCTCTGTCAAAAAAAAAAAAAAGAAAAGAAAAGAAAAAGGAATGGCAGCGCCTGTGGCTCAAAGGAGTAGGGCACCAGCCCATATGCCGAAGGTGGTAGGTTCAAACCCACGCCCGGCCAAAAACTGAAAAAAAAAAACCCAAAGACAGGTATGTGTGGTATATTCACCTACAATGCTTCTCATTTGCACCTCACCGTCCACACTGACGTGAGCTCCACCAAACTGTCCTATGTGACCTTGAGCAAATGACCTAACTCTCAGTACCTTGATGTCCTTGTCTGTAAAATGAGAGTGATAAAGGTGCCTCCTCCATAGAGTCGTGGCAAGAGTAAAATGAGATTGTGCATGTAAGGCACCAGGACAAAGCCTGGCAGGTCATAAGGGCATCAAAGGCTACTCCCATCCACTGGAGTTTGAAGCCTGGCTCCAGATGCACAGCCTGCAGACAGCCACAGACAGGCCATGCCCACAGTTCTCCAGCTAAGGCTGTGTGAGGCAATAGGGAGGGGTAGGGCCTAATTGCATATCACAGTACACCCCCCACTGGGGGAGGCAGTCACCTCCATGGAGCTACAACTGACTATCACCTCTTGGGGATTTGGGCCCAGCCTTGTGCCATCTTCTGGGTTTTTCAGAAAAGCTGGACATGTGGCTGTAGGGGAGAAGTTCCCATTTTTGGAAACAATGTGCTGGCCAAATGAAATATGTCTGAGTGTTGGGTGTGGCCTGAGAGCCTGGGAGTTGGCATGTGCTTCAGCAGCAAGGTAGGATTTGGGCTGCTCAATGTATGCAGTTGGTCCACATTGAAGAGCCTGGATCCCCCCCCCCAAGAGGCTGCTGCAGAGCGTGCATCTGTTAACACAGAAGAGGGCAGCAAAATGACCAAAACAGCATCTTCAGGCCCTCACACTCTTCCAGAAGTTTTCCCTGCATGCACATACCCCACCAAGAGGGGTGCTCACTCCACTCCCTCAGACCTGGACAGTCTTTGTGATGCCCTGGTACAGTGGGTCAGAAGGGACCTCCCCCCCCCACCGGGCCTGGTCCTCTCCATGCAGTAGTCATGGCCCCAGGAGGCCTCAGGGACAGCCAGCATGAGCACCAGACCAATGTGCCTTCAGGTGACCCCAGGTGCCAACACTGGGTCAGCCCCAGCTCCTATCAAGTTAGCAGAGATGAGCATCCCCACTACGCCCTGCAAAATTTGCAGATTCATGAGAAAAATTACTTCCATTGTGGTTTTATGCCACTAGGTTCTGGGAGTGGTTGTTGGAAGTGCCCACTCACCAAGAGCCCCTACATAACCCACCCAGCCTCTTGCACACTTTCCCCTCCTGGAAGTCATGATTACACTGTGTTGCCAGGCATGGTGGCTCACACCTGTAATACTAGCACTCTGGGAGGCCAAGGCAAGTGGATTGCCTGACCTCACAAGTTCAAGACCAGCCAGAGCAAGAAGAGCAAGATGCCGTCTCTAAAAATAGCCGGGCATTGTGGTGGGCACCTGTAGTCCCAGCCACTTGGGAGACTGAGGCAAGAGAATCGCTTAAACCCAAGAGTTTAAGGTTGTTGTGATCTATGACACCACGGCACTGTACCGAGGGCCACAAAGTGAGACTCTTGTCTCAAAGAAAAAAACCACTGTGTCACCCCACATGAGTGCTGCAGGGATTCAAGGAGTGTGAAAATACATTGTCATGGGCAGAACAGTCCCCCAAAATGTACATCCATCCAGAATCTCAGAATGCAATCTTATTTGGAAATAGGATCTTTGCAGATGTGATTAGTTAAGATGAGGCCACACCAGTTAGATTGGGCCCTAAATCCAGTGACTGGTATCCTTATCAGAAGAGGAAACAGAGACAGAGGAGAGTCAGAGGGGAGGACGCAGCCACCGCCCAGGACACCAAGGCCTCTGGGAACTGGAGGAGGCAGGAAGGAGCCTCCCACAGGGCATGGCCTCAGCTGGCAGCCAGCTTGCCTGCCATACGAGTAGACCTTTCAGTCCCAGCAGAGATAATTGAAACCAGATCTGAGACGTCCTCACAAATTGTAGAATCATAAGTAAAGATGTGGTATTATAATCTTACGGGACCGCCACCATCTATGCAATCCACCGTTGACTGGAAGGGCTCTATATGGAAAACAGCTACAGGTTAATATTTACACACAAAACATCTGGCTTTCAGGAACAAGTTATAGACATTAAGCAAAAAAAAAAAAGTGAGTTTTTATTTTGTTTCTTTTCATTTGGTAGGTTGTTTTCTGGTGGATCTCTTTCAGCATCTACTTGTCTCAGACAGGATTAAATTTTGGCTGCAAGAGAAGGAAACTCCCAGTGCAAACTCACTGAAGCAATAGGGGAATCAATTGTCTCAGGAACTGAAAAGTCCAGGACCCACCTGGATCTAGGCATCCATAAAATGTTATCAGAAATGGCCATCTCCTTTCTCAACCCAGCCAACACTCCGTTGGCTTCCAACTCAAGGCTCAAGTGGTGGTGACATGGCTGCAACAGCTGTGGTCTCCCATCCTCTTTGGCTTAAATGCAATAGAACCACAAGAAATTCTCCTCCAGTAAGGCCTTCTTCAGTACTGAGTTTCAGGGGGAGTGGCCCAATTTAGGTCCCATCTCTAGATCAGTCACTGCAGCCTGAGGGCTGAAAATTCTCTGGCTGGTACATACCCATACCACCTGCTCCTAGGGGGCCCTCCCCCACCACCTGGACTGCAGATGGAGGGGGTTCTGAATTAAAACCAGTGTCCAGGGCAGTGCCTATAGCTTAGTGGGTAGGGCGCCAGCCACATGCACCAAGGCTGGTGGGTTCAAACCCTGCCCAGGCCAGCTAAAAACAACAATGACAACTGCAACAACAAAAAAAATAGACGGGCATTGTGGCGGGAGCCTGTAGTCCCAGCTACTTGGGAGGCTGAGACAAGAGAATCGCTTAAGCCTCAGAGTTGGAGGTTGCTGTGAGCTGTGACTCCACAGCACTCTACCCAGGGTGACATAGTGAGACTCTGTCTCAAAAAATAAATAAAGTCAGTGTCTGTCACCAGAATATGGTTTAACAGAAGCTGTAGAGTTAGCACTAAACAACACATGACATGTACATGGTAACAGCTGCAGCAGAAAGCAAATGTCCACCACAGCCCTATCCTGCTCACACCCATGCAGTCAACTTCTCTCCAGAGTGGAGACAGGCATGAGGAGAGCTGTAACTGCCATGTGCACTACACGAAGGTTTGGCCAGTGGAGACCTGGCAAAGGACAGCAGCAGGCCCCTTTGCCTGTCCTCTAACCTGACGAGTGACGTATCTAGTTCCTCCAAGACTGTGGAAAATCATACTGTCATCTAAAAATATGAGCTATTCCTTCCAGATAACAGAGATCCGAATTACATTCTCCATCCTCCACCCCACAGCAGAAGGTAGCAGGGTCCCAAGCAGGTGGGAAACCTGCAGCCTTAAGGTCACTTGTGGGCTTCTGACTGGCTCCAAATTTTACAGGACAAATCCCTTTATTTTTATTAATACATTTTTGTTCATCTTTTTATTTTTCTTTTATTTTTAAAATGAATGTATTTAACACAACAAAGAATAAAATAAATTTCAATGAAATGATTCTCCCAGATTGACCAGCATGGTCAGAACATTAATAAACCATCGGACCTAAACTGATGGCTGCTACGCTCATGATTCAGTTCTAACTTCCCCGCCTGACTAGGGCCACTACCTGGTTGGTGGGAGTTTATGGGAGTTGAGCACACCAGTCTGTTATCAGCTTTTGACAACAGTGCACTGTGTTTCTGTTTGAAGTAGAATTTGTGAATAGTTCAGAGCTCAACAGAATTTTTCAATTCTGTCTGCCTAACAGCCCATCATGTCAAAGAAGACCTAGAGAGCCCTGAAAGAAGAAAACAGATTTTTTTTTTTTGAGATGGAGTCTAACTTTGTTGCCCTCCACAGAGTGCCATGGCGTCACAGTTCACAGCAACCTCAAACTCTTTGGCTTAAGCAATTCTCTTGCCTTAGCCTCCCAATTGGCTGAGACTACAGGCACCGGCCACAACGCCCGGCTATTTTAAAGACGACTTCTCCCTCTGGCTCAGGCTGGTCTCAAACTCCTAAGCTCAGATAATCCACCTACCTTGGTCTCCCAGAGTGCTAGGATTACAAGCATGAGCTGCTGTGCCCTGCCCAGAAAACAGACTTTTATTTATTTATATTTTTAAATTTTTTTTTAGAGACAAAGAGTCTCACTTTGTCACCCTCGGTAGAGTGTCATAGCGTCACAGCTCACAGCAACCTCCAGGTCTTGGGCTTAGGTGATTCTCTTGCCTCAGCCTCCCAAGTAGCTGGGACTGCAGATGCCCACCCCAACGCCGGCTATTTTTTTGTTGCAGTTTGGCTGGGGCTAGGTTTGAACCCGCCACCCTCGGTATATGGGGCCAGTGCCCTACTCACTGAGCCACAGGCACCACCCTATTTATTTATTTATTTTTAAATTTTTTCGAGACAGAGTCTCACTTTGCTGTCCTCAGTAGAATGCCATAGCAACCTCAAACTCTTGGGCTTAAACCATTCTCTTGCCTCAGCCTCTTGAGTAGCTGGGATTACAGGCCTACCACAGTGCCAAGCTATTTTTAAAGATAGGGTCTGCCTGTTGCTCAGGTTGCTCTTGAACTTGTGAGCTCAAGCAATCTACCTGCCCCAGCCTCCCAGAGTTCTAGGATTACAGGTGTGAGCCACTGCCCCTGGCCAGAAAACAGATTTTTAATGAGGATTGGGAACTGCAATATTATCTTGTTTCTACTAAAGATAAGGTGATTTGCTTGCTTTGTGATGCTGCAATATCAACATTAAAGAAATTCGATGGGCTCGGCGCCCGTGGCTCAAGCGGCTAAGGTGCCAGCCATATACACCTGAGCTGGCGGGTTCAAATCCAGCCCCAGCCCGCCAAACAACAATGATGGCTGCAACCAAAAAAATGCCACGTGTTGTGGTGGGCACCTATAGTTCCAGCTACTTGGGAGGCGGAGGCAGGAGACTCGCTTGAGCCCAGGAGTTGGAGTTTGCTGTGAGCTGTGATGCCGTGGCACTATACCAAGGGTGACATAGTAAGACTCTGTCTCAAAAAGAAAAGAAAAGAAAACAAAGCGGCGCCTGTGGCTCATCAAGTAGGGCGCCGGCCCCATATACTGAAGGTGGCGGGTTCAAACCCAGCCTTGGCCGAACTGCAAAACAGAAAAATAGCTGGGCGTTGTGGCAGGCGCCTGTAGTCCCAGCTACTCCGGAGGCTGAGGCAAGAGAATCGCCTAAGCCCAGGAGTTGAAGGTTGCTGTGAGCTGTGTGACGCCACGGCACTCTGCCGAGGGTGATAAAGTAAGACTCAGTCTCTACAAAAAAAAAAAAAAAGAAGAAGAAAGAAAAGAAATTCAATGCTCTGGGAGCACCTGTGGCTCAGTGAGTAGGGCACCAGTCCCATATACTGAAGGTGGCGGGTTCAAACCTGGCCCCGGCCAAACTACAACAAAAAAATAGCCGGGCATTGTGGTGGACGGCTGTGGTCCCAGCTACTTGGGAGGCTGAGGCAAGAGAATCACCTAAACCCAAGAGCTAGAGGTTGCTGTGAGCTGTGATGCCACCGCACTCTACTGAGGGTGACAAAGTGATACTTTGTCTCAAAAAAAAAAGAAAGAAAAGAAATTCGATGCTCATTGTAACACTTGTAAGGACCATAATATTTTAAATTAGAGGGAGAGGCACAAAAGGTTATATTGCAGATATTAAAAGATAAAAAGCAAAAGCAAAGACGGTTATTTCAAGCAGCAATAAGACCTGGAAATAATGCCATTGAAGCAACGTATAAAGTAGCTATCTACTTGAGATAAAAGGGAAGCCATTCAGTGATGTAGAAAGAATGCATTGTCCAAGTTGTAGGATGCTTAGACTCCCATAACATCTCAAAGTACAAACTACAACTACCTCTTTCAAGGAGAACAAAAGTGATCAGCACCATGAATTAGTCTTCAACTTAGCAGAACTTTATGCAATACTTCAAAAGGAAATGCATATTAATATTATTCAATCACTTGGATGAATCAGCTGATACCACTGACTCGGTACAAGTTTGTTTTTGGTTGTTTTTTATAAAAGACAGAGTCTCCCTCTGTCGCCCTTGGTAGAGTGCTGTGCCATCACAGTTCACAGCAACCTCCAGCTCCTGGGCCCAGGCGATTCTCCTGCTTCAGCCTCCTGATCAGCTGGGACCACAGGCGCTCGCCACAATGCCTGGCTACTTTTTTGTTGCAGTTTGGCCGGGGCCGGATTCGAACCCTCGGTATATGGGGCTGGTGCCCTACTTACTGAGCCACAGGCGCCACCCTGTTTTATACTTCTTTTGGGTCATAACAGAAGATTTTCTCTGTTACAAAGAGTTACCCGCTTCGGGCACTCTTGAGCAGAACAAGGGGACTAGTTATCAACAACTTTCAAGACAGATGTCATGAAGTTGGACTGAATTTGGTAAATTTAGTGAGTGAATGTACTACTGCACCTTCCATGACAGGAAAATGTGAAGGATTCATTGCATAGTTTTAAAAGGTATTAACAGATCTGGGTGCTCTCATTTCTTTTCATTGTATCCTCCATGTTTCTATTTAATTCTTTAAATTTATGGAGTACAGTTATAGTAACTGTTTTAATGTCACTTTCTGCTATTTCTAACATCTGTATTGACTCTGAGAAGTATTTGAAGATTGACTTTTCTTTTCCTTATGAGTTGTGACCTTCTATTTTGTGCCTGGTAATCTTTGAATAGATGCTAGGCAAGGCTAATATTACCTTTGTTAGATGGCGGACATTTTTGTTTCTCTATAAATATTCTTGCACGTTGTTCTGACAGGCAGTTAAGTTATTTGGAAAAAGTTTTATACTCTCAGGTCTTATTTTTAAAATATGTTATATGTGATAAATGCAGTGTTTTGTCCAGACTAATAATTCCTCATGAGTAAACAAGACCGCTGAAAGCATCCACCCACCATGCTCAGGAGGTTGTCCAGCCTGGGAGGTGGGATTGGTGGGCTTCAGTGCTGCCCACGGGCCCTCTTGGGAGGTTTTGTTCCTGGCCCAGCAGCTGCCTCCACGTCTGCCCTGGTCTGTATTCTGCTGAGCATTCACTGTGACCTTCTGCCATCACCAGACTTCTCCCCGGGCAGCTCTCTCCTGCCAAACTCTGTTTTGAGAACCTAAACCCTCTTGGCCTCCTGGAGCTTCTATTTCCCCAATGGGGCCCCATGTCTGCCTGTGCTCCCCTCCCTGGGCTGCTGCTTGGAAACTCTCTGAGGTGGTGGCTGGGAGTGTGTTTTTCCGTTTGTTCCTGTCTTGAGGATCAACATCCTTTCCAGTCGATGCCCCGATGTATTGACCATATTGTTTGTCTGGTTGTTGTTGCCGTTTCCAGGGGGTAAATCTAATCCCCATTGCTCCATCTTGGCCAGAAGCAGACATCTACCATAACTTACGCTTTTATTGGTGTTTTTAAAAGAGGCTCAAAGGGGGATGTTTTGCAGACACACAGGGGCCCAGAGCCCCGCCTGTCTCTCCTCGCCTCTGCACCTCATGAGGTCTGTCCTTTCTCTGGTCTGTATAGCTCTCCTGCCCTTCCCCTGCTCACCCCTGTGTTAGTTAGATCTATTCGGAATTTCAAGTTGTGTCTTTTTTCTTCTCTTCATTTTTCCTCTGTCACCATCAGCACTATCGCAGGCAAACACAGAGCCTCTCTGGGTAGCAGACCCAGGTTGAGCCCACTGACACTAATCCTCAGGATCAAAAATAGGCCACTATATTGAACATTCTGCAGAAGTGGCCCTGGCAAACCATGCCCCAGCCCAGGCCAGCTGTCCTCTGCATCCCTCAGCCCTGATGCCCAGACCATCTGCCTCAACCCTGCGTGAAAGAACAGACTCACCAAAATAGCTATTAATGGGCAAGTATCCTATAATTACAACACGGTGATGCCAATTACCCCGACCTGCTGAAGGGAGAGCTTTAACTTCCCTGTGGGATTGGCCCTCGGGTCTGAGGGAGGAAAGACATCCTGGGGCCTCTGTGGCACTCAGGATGGGCAGCCACCCTCACCCTGGCAGCCGGCCTTCCCCCACCAGCCCACGATGACAGAGGTGCAGTGGCAGTGAGGGCTGCAGCCCCTGAGGAGCTGAAATGCCAACTCCCCACCACCTGGCCTGCACACAGTGAGTACAGCCCCCAAGCCTCTGACACACCCAGAGGCATCCTTGCTGCAGCCCAAAAGGAGGGGTTTTGGGGCTACAGGAAGCTGGGAGTGCCAGGCCATGATGATGCCCTCCACCCCCCACTGGCCACTTCCCAGCACACAATTCCTCCTGCATCTTTCAGCCTGCGGGAAGCAGCCAAGTTCCGCTGCTCCCCACCCAACTTGAGGACTCCCCCAAATCCTCAAATAAAAGCAAGCACAGGCTCAGCGCCCGTAGCTCAGTGAGTAGGGTGCTGGCCACATACACTAAGGCTGGCGGGTTCGAGCCCAGCCTGGCCTGCTAAACAACAATGACAACAGCAACCAAAAAATAGCCGGGCATTGTGGCGGGCACCTGTAGTCCCAGCTACTTGGGAAGCTGAGGGAACAGAATCATTCAAGCCCAAGAGTTTGAGGTTGCTGTGAGCTGTGATGTCATAGCACTCTACCAAGCGCAACATAGTGAGTCTCTATCTCAAAAAAAAAAAAAAAAAAAAGTACAATGAATACCCATGTATTCATTGCCTGAGCCCTCACCATTTCAAGGCTGTGTTCTTAGAAATACTCGCTAATTAAGTAAGTACTTATGAAAGCAGGCCCAGTGCAAACATCCCTGCTCAGCAACATGTGATCTTTGTCAACAGACTGACAGACAGTGAGAGCACTGGCTAGCAGAGGGCTTTGTCTTGATTACTGGCTGCTCCACAAAGGACTCTCAGAGTCTAGGGGCCTAAAATAGCGACCAATACTTAGGACTTAAGGCTTCGTGGTGGGCTGAGCAGCTGGGTGGCTCTTACCTGGGGGGTGTCCTGTGCAGTGAGGTAGACACCAAGCCTGTCTCCATCTCTCTTTCCACACAGCCTCTCCCAACGCAGGACTCTGAGCCTCTACATACTTACTCTCTGAAGTCGCACTGTGTTTTATCCCCCACATACTGTGGCTTACACAAAGTCAGATCCAGCGCAGGAGGGGTACATAGTGGTGAGTCCTATGAGGCCTTGTCTTCCAAAAGGCTGTCTTAGAAAGGGTTGGTTAGGAGCGGTGCCTGTGGCTCATCGAGTAGGGCGCCAGCCCCATATACCTCGGAACTGCAAAAACAGAAAAAAAATAGCCGGGCATTGTGGTGGGCGCCTGTAGTCCCAGCTACTCGGGAGGCTGAGGCAAGAGAATTGCCTAAGCCCAGGAGATGGAGGTTGCTGTGAGCTGTGTGATGCCACGGCACTCTACTGAGGGCAATAAAGTGAGATTCTGTCTCTACAAAAAAAAAAAAAAAGGGTTGGTTAAAGTCTAGCAAGTCGGCTCAGTGCCCATAGCACAGTGATTACAGTGCCAGCCGCATATACCAAGGGTGGCATATTCGAACCCGGCGGAGGCCAGCTAAACAACAATGACAACAGCAACAAAAAATACCTGGGCGGGGTTGACGCCTGTGGCTCAAGGAGTAGGGCGCCAGCCCGGTATACTGGGGGTGGGTGGGTTCAAGCCTGGTTCTGGCCAAAACTGGAAAAAAATAAAAATAACCAGGCGTTGTGGCAGGTGCCTATAGTACCAGCTACTTGGGAGGCTGAGGCAAAAGAATTGCTTAAGCCAAGAGTTGGAGGTTGCTGTGAGCTGTGACGCCACAGCACTCTACCCAGGGTGACAACTTGAGACTCTGTCTCAAAAACGAATTTTTAAAAAAGTCTAGCAAGTCTTTGCTGTCCAGTGGTCTGGGGTGCAGCCCAGAGATCTATACTTCTAAAGAGCACCCTTATGATGCTGGAAGCCCCTGAACAAGCATGAACACAAAACAGCTGCCTCCAAAGGAAATGATTTAAATATATACATATATATATATATATATATATATATATTTTTTTTTTTTTAGACAGAGCCTCAGAGTGCTGGGTAGAGTGCTGTCATAACAGCTCATAGCAACCTCCAGCTCCTGGGCTTAAGCAATTCTCTTACCTCGGCCTCCTAAGTAGCTGGGACTACAGGCACCTGCCACAATGTCTGGCTTTTTTTTTTTTTTTTTTTTTGGTTGTAGTTGTCATTGTTGTTTGGCTGGCAGGCCCAGGCTGGATTCAAACCCGCCAGCTCTGGTGTATGTGGCTGGCACCTTAGCTACTTGAGCTGCAGGCACCAAGCCAGAAAATGACTTAAATATTAAGGAATTAAGAGAAGTGCTTAGGAAGTTCAAAAAAGTCTTCAAATATTTTCTTTCAAAAAATTGCACCTTGTGGAGCATACTTTGAAAGTCACAAATAAAGGCTGTTACAGCATGTCATTTAACAATTTGTCTAAAAAACAACTCCAAGTTTTGTGCAGTGGTAGTATCATAGCCAATGAGGTTTATCCGAGGCGTGATTACTGCTGATTGAAAACTTTTTCCAATACCCCTCCATGACGACTTGCAATATAGTCGGCACTGGCAATCTCTTTTTTTTTTTTTTTTTTTTTTGTGAGACAGAGTCTCAGTATGTCACCCTCACTAGAGTGTGGTGGAGTCACAGCTCATTGCAACCTCAAACTCTTGGGCTTAAGCGATTCTCTTGCCTCAGCCTCCCAAGTAGCTGGGACTATAGGTGCCCGCCACAACACCGGGCTACTTTGCTGTTGTTGTTGCAGTTGTCATGGTTGTTTGGCAGGCCTGGGCTGGGTTCGAACCTGCCACCCTCAGTGTATGTGGCTGGCATTGTAACCACTGTGCTGCGAGTGCTGAGCCTATGTGTGTGTTTAGTACCCATGCAATTATTTTCCTGAATATGTTCCTTTTTTTTTTTTTTTTTTGAGACAGAGTCTCACTATGTCACCCTCGGTAAAGTGCTGTGGCATCACAGCTCACAGCAACCTCAAACTCTTGGGCTTAAGCGATTCTCTTGCCTCAGCCTCCCAGGTAGCTGGGACTACAGTCACCCACCATAACACCGGGCTACTTTGTTGTTGTTGTAGTTGCAGTTGTCATGTTTAGCAGACCCAGGCCGGGCTTGAACCTGCCACTGGCGCTGTAACCACTGAGCTATGGGCACCAAAACTTTTCCTGAATGTTTTCAATCTGAGTTTGGTGGAACCCACATCAAGTAGGGCTAAGGCAGAAAAGGCCAAGGTCGAGAGAACCCAAGTGCAGCTGTTTGGCCAATACCAGACCCTGACCTCCTTGGTTGCCAGCAACTTGTCAACCCAGGACCACCTGAGGATGGATGAATTACTAAACCAAATGCCTTAGAAATTGCTTGTGCTTACCTTCATATGACAGTATTTTATAATTAACTCCTACAGCTTGACCTCAAAAAAATACCGGTCATATATGGCTGTTCCCTAACTGGATTTTTTTCTTTTCTTTTCTTTTCTTTTCTTTTCTTTTATTTATTTATTTTTTTTTTTCTTTGAGACAGAGCCTCAAGCTGTCACCCTGGATAGAGTGCTGTGGCATCACAGCTCACAGCAACCTCCAATTCCTGGGCTCAAGCGAGTCTCTTGCTTCCGCCTCCCAAGTAGCTGGGACTACAGGTGCCCGCCACAACACCTGGCCATTTTTTGGTTGCAGCCATCATTGTTGTTTGGCAGGCCCGGGCTGGATTCAAACCCGCCAGCTCAGGTGTACGTGGCTAGCGCCTTAGCCTGTTGAGCCACAGGCGCTGAGCCTTTTCTTCTTTTTTGTAGAGTGTCATTTTATCGCCCTCAGTAGAGTGCCGTGGCACACAGCTCACAGCAACCTTCAACTCCTAGGCTTAGGCCATTCTCTTGCCTCAGCCTCCAGAGTAGCTGGGACTACAGGCACCCGCCATAACACCCGGCTATATTTTTGTTGCAGTTCAGCCGGGGCTGGATTTGAACCCACCATCTTCAGTATATGGGGCTGCTGCCCTACCCACTGAGCCACAGGTACAGCCCCCTAACTGGGTTTTTGAATGTTTAAAACATTATCATTGCCCCAGGGCGGCACCTGTGGCTCAAAGGAGTAGGGCACTGGCCCTACAAACCGGAGGTGGTGGGTTCAAACCCAGCCCCAGCCAAAAAACTGCAAAAAGAAAATAAAAAAAATAAAACATTATCGTTTCCCCAGAAGGGGTTCCCCTCCTGCTCAGGAAGGACCCTAGTCTGCCTGTACGATAGGATCTACTGTTGGTCTCTCAATAAACCTTCTGTCTAGGCTCGGCGCCTGTGGCTCAACGGGCTGAGGCGCCAGCCACGTACACCTGAGCTGGCGGGTTCGAATCCAGCCCGGCCCGCCAAACAACAATGATGACTGCAACCAAAAAAAAAAAAAAAAAATGGCCAGGCGTTGTGGCAGGCGCCTGTAGTCCCAGCTACTTGAGAGACGGAGGCAGGAGACTCGCTTGAGCCCAGGAATTGGAGGTTGCTGTGAGCTGTGATGCCACGGGACTCTACCCAGGGCGACAGCTTGAGGCTCTGTCTCAAAAAAAAAAAAAAACCTTCTGTCCGTAGTTGGCTTTCTTGAATTCTTTCTCATGCAAAACCAAGAATGGGGAGGGGCCTCCCTTCCTTCATTGGGTACTCCCTGCACAAATGCAGGATGCACACATACAGAGGACTGACGTCAATCCTTTTTATTGTGATAAGACACATATAACAAAATGCGCCATGTTGGCCACTTCTCAGGGTACAATTCAGTGGTGCTAACTGCCTTCTCAATGTTGTGCAACCACCACCTCTATCTAATTGCAACACTTTTCCACCCTCTCAAACAGACACTACCCATTGAGCAGTCACTGCACATACCCCTCCCCACAGCCCCAGGCAGATTTGCCTGTTCTGGACACATCACGTAAGTGGAATCATGTTTGTCCTCTCATGTCTGTCTGACTTTCTTCACTGAGATCTTGGGGGTGTGGAGGCCAGAAGGTTCCCTGCACAGGTGGATGTTCAGACCCCCGAGGAGGGCAGTGTCTGGGAATTCCAGCTCAAGGCTCTCTGGACCGAGGGAGCTGCTCTCACTTACGGGGTCCTGGGACCAAGGGCTGTGACACTGTCTTTTGCCAGTCACAGCCCCCAGGCTCTCAGGTCCCAACACCACATGCTTCCAAGATTAAAGTTTGCACAACAACCTGGGGGGAGGAGGAGGGCAAGAGGGGACACTTCTCCCTGGGCCACTGCAAAGGGCGGAAATACCTTCCTGAGAGTGTCTACTACTGGCTGGCCTCCCCTCCTCTCCTAGGCCAGAACTGGGTCAGATACCCCTTTGAAAAGCCACTGCCTCGGCTCGGCATCTGTAGCTCAACGGCTAGGGTGCCAGCCATATACACTAGAGCTGGCGGGTTCAAATCCAGCTCAGGCCTGCCAAACAACAATGAGAACTAGAACCAAAAAATAGTCCCAGCTACTTGGGAGGCTGAGGCAAGAGAATTGCTTAAGCCCAAGAGTTTGAGGTTGCTGTGAGCTGTGACGCCACAGCACTCTAGTGAGGGTGACATAGGGAGACGCTGTCTCAATAAATAAATAAATAAATAAATGCCACTACTTACAAGGGACATGAGTGTTTTACAGAATTAAGAGTAGCAAGGTGTGTCCCTGAGCAGCACAGTCAGATCAATGAGGACAGTCAACTCTGGGCCACTTGGGCACTATGCAACTGACCTTGCTGGATCCACCTGGGACTGACAAAGATAGGCGGTGGCCTTGGCTGAATCCTGCCCATCATCAAGCAGCCTCAGTCAGGGAGACATCGGGTTCTTTTTTTTTTTTTTTTTTTTTTTTGTGACAGAGCCTCAAGCTGTCACTCTGGATAGAGTGCCATGGCATCACAGCTCACAGCAACCTCCAATTCCTGGGCTCAAGCGAGTCTTCTGCCTATGCTTCCCAAGTAGCTGGGACTACAGGCACCCGCCACAACGCCCGGCCATTTTTTGGTTGCAGCCGTCATTGTTGTTTGGCGGGCCCGGGCTGAATTCGAACCCACCAGCTCAGGTGTACGTGGCTGGCGCCTTAGCCCATTGAGCCACAGGCACCGAGCCGAGACATCGGGTTCTTCCCCAGCAGCATGTGCCACATATCCAGCTATTTCTGCCAGGGGGCAGATTTGTAAGCAGCAAAGGTGAAAAGGTAAACTGGAGGAAGATAACAAAAGCAGCCAGCCTTATATCCCTGATAAAGGGATTTTATCCTGTCCTGAAGATATTTCTGTTCATTTCTTTTTAAACCTGTTGAGAAGATTCAGTGAATTTCCTTCCTCACAGAGTGGCTCCCTGAATAGGGCAAGGCAGGCCACTTAGCAGGTGGCACAGCAGGTCAGCAGGAACCCCTGTGCCTGGCACATAGAAGACAGGAAGCAGGGGGTCGAGCTGAGCCCCAGAGGATGCAGCTCTGAGTGGGGCATCTGAACAAGCTATGGCCCCTCTCAGGTAGCTCTGAAATGTAGCCCATAATCTGTTATGAATTGTAATGTATTTATGATTATATAATAATCCTGACAGCAGGATGGTGTTAGGTGACCCCTGTGAAAGGGTCATTCCACCCTCAAAGGAGTTGTGACCCACAAGTTGAGAACCGCTGCTAGAGAAACTCAACGCTCCAGCTGTCACCCAACATTTCCTACTCAGACTCTGGCAACCACTAACCCACCTTCTGCCTCCCACAAGACCAATTCCCCAGCCCTCTGAACACCAACCAGGCATCCCACAATTTAATCCAATTCTGATATTACTTGGAATTATGGAAGACACACAGGTTAGGGGCTTGGTTCCACAAGAATGCCCACACACTGTCCAACTCACCTACAAGTCAGGGGTCCCACAGCTCCCTCTTTAGGTTGGATAACTTGCCAGGAGGACTCAGAACCCAGGAAAACACACTCACTGGTGTATTATAAAACTCAGAGATGAAGACACACAGAGGGGCTTGGCTGTGGCTCAACTGGCTAAGGCGCCAGCCACGTACACCTGAGCTGGCGGGTTCGAATCCAACCTGGGTCGCCAAACAACAATGACGGCTGCAACTAAAAAAATGGCCGGGCGTTGTGGCAGGCGCCTGTAGTCCCAGCTGCTTGAGAGGCTGAGGCAGGAGACTCGCTTGAGCCCAGGAATTGGAGGTTACTGTGAGCTGTGATGCCATAGCACTCTATCCAGAGTGACAGCTTGAGGCTCTGTCTAAAAAAAAAGACACACAGGGGACAAGGGTGAGATCCTGGAGGGTCCTGGGGCAGCAGCTTTGTCCCCTGGTGCTGGCTGCCCTTCTTGACACAGGGCTGTGGCCCTGGTGCTCTCTGGAGACCCCCTTCAGGGAGGTTTGAGGGGGCTTCTTTTTATGCAGGACAACTGACTATTAATTCAACCCTAGCTCCTCTCCCCTCCCCTACGGTCGTTCAAGGACCACCAAGAGTTGCCTTGTGGAACAAAAAATGCTAGAGTAACTGGACAAAGCCCAGATCTGCTTCCTCTGATGTTTCCCAGTCCCTAGGACTTGCTACCCTGGACATGGCATACAAATGTGGTCACAAAACAGGTGGCCCTCTGAGCTGGCTTTTTTTTTTGGTAGAGACAGAGTCTCACTCGGTCACCCTGGGTAGAGTGCCGTGGCATCACACAGCTCACAGTAACCTCCAACTCCTGGGCTTAGGGGATTCTCTTGCCTTAGCCTCCAGAGTAGCTGGGACTACAGGCACCCGCCATAACAACCAGCTATTTTTCTGTTTTGCTGTTCGACTGAGGCCAAGTTTGAAGCCGTCACCTTCGGTATATGGGGCCAGTGCCCTACTCGATGAGCCACAGGCGCCGCCCCTGAGCTGGCTTTTTTCACTCTATTTGTTTTTTTGAGGCAGAGTCTCACTATGTCACTCTTGGTAGAGTGTCATGGCGTCACAGCTCACAGCAACCTCTAACTCTTGGGCTCAAGTGATTCTCTTACCTCAGCCTCCCAAGTAGCTGGGATTACAGACGCCTCCCACCATACCTGCCTATTTTTTTGTTGCAGTTGTCATTGTTGTTTTAGCTGGCCCAGAAGGGTTTAAACCCACCAGCCTTGGTGCATATGGCCAGTGCCCTAACCACTGAGCTATGGGTGCTGAGCCACTCCATTTGCTTTTATTTAAATCTTTAAGCCACCTGAGATTTGGTCTGTTGATGGCCTGAGTAAGTGCCTGACTTTGCCATCTCTTCTCTTTGTGCACCCACCTCACAGACGGACTTCTTCAGGATGTGATTTCAAGAGAGACACCAAGACCAGTGCCCAAAGACAGACTGTCCTGCCTGTGCTCAAAATGCCAGGAGCCGGGGTGGCACCTGTGGCTCAGTGGGTAGGTTGCTGGCTCCATATACCAAGGGTGGCAGGTTCAAACCCGGCCCTGGCCAAACTGCAACAAAAAAATAGCCAGGCGTTATGGTGGGCACCTGTAGTCCCAGCTACTCGGGAGGCTGAACCAAGAGAATCACCTAAGCCCAGGTTGGAGGTTGCTGTGAGCTGTGTGACGCCAGGGCACTCTACCAAGGGGGCAATAGAATGAGACTCTGTCTCTACAAAAAAAAAGAAAAAAAATGTCAGGAGCCAGCCAGGACTAACCAGGCCCAAGGCAGGGTGACTTATTCAGGCCCATCTGCCTGGGGGTTCCCAAGGCCACATGGAACATGACTGATTGGAGGTCACCCCAGGGAGGTGACTCTGGGTCCTAGAACCTCCACCTATGAGTGTCCCTGTTTTTCTGGCATTGGACCACCCCACCTGAGATTTACGGGGCCTTAGCATCTGGAAATTGAGGTCATCCACGACCACATGACCACACCCAATACGCACCCTGCACACTCAGGCCCAGGGGGATGTCCCTGGTTGACAACACCTGGCCTGTGTTGTCACACATTGGTGCTGGGGAATTGGGCCCATGTGACCCCAGGGAGGGGACAACTGGAAGCTCCTGCCTTGCCTCCCTGGGCCTGCCCATGCACCTCCTCCTTCTACTGGTTTCTGACTGTGACCTTCTGCTGCAATAATCAGTGAGGGCCCTTCCCCAGGCCATGTGGGCCTTGTCTGTCCCTCCTCCTGTTTCCTTCCTGCAAAGATCAGATCTCCCTCTCACCCTCCCTACCGCTGCCCTCTGAGCCTCCTCCACCTGCACCTCTGTAATCTGGTCCCAACAGACACAGAGTCCAGAGGGCATCCTGTAGAGGTGTCTCGTGGTCACCGTGTGTCCACATTGAGGCTGAAAGAGCATAGGGAAGACGCAGGTCTGGTTCCCCCAGGCCCCTCCCTGCATGTGCCCAGCTCTGCCTTCCCCTCCCCCAGGCTGGTCTGGAAGCAGCCACCTCAATAGCACTGTCAGGGGAGTGCTCGCTGCTGCCAGTAGCTCCGCAGAGGAAAATTGATTTCCTTCCTAATGAAGTGCTAACTCACTGGGGTGCTCAGGGCCGAGGAGGCAGGCAGACTGGGCGCTCTTTCCAGGCGCATCCACCCTGCCTGTCATGCTGCCTGTTTGCACAGGAGGCCACATAGCCTGACCTGCTTCCTGCTGTGTCCTGGGGCAGAGCCAGGATCCTCTAGGAGGAGGTTTAGGAAGCACCTCTGAGGATCAGGGCCAACCTGAACCTTGGGCAGCTGAGTTTCTTAGCAGGGGCTGTTTGAACAAGGAGGCTGCCCCAAGTCCTCTGGGCCAATGAGAGCTTGGCCCTCCTGAGTCAGTCCTGGCCCTCGTGGCTCCTGGGGTGTCTCCCGTGGAGGCCTCTGTGTCTCCTCAAGGTCACAGACATCCCTTCTGCACCCCGTGAACACAGGCTAGGGCTCCCTTAAGAGGAAACTAGCAGAGCTGCTGAGTACTCCTCAGCCCTGAGGGCACAGAGGACAGAGGGGATGGAGTATCACATTCTCTTGTCAAGCCATGTGCATCCTGCAGGCTGGCCTGGGTGGCCCCTAACCCTCTGACATCCAGCTAGGTTTGGCCAACAGAGAGTAGTGGGTGGAGGGCAGAGGGCAAAGAGTGGGGGCAGAGGGCATGGGCCAGGGAGTCAGGAAGCAGACGGCAGAGGGTAGGAGCCAGAGGGCAGGGGGCAGAGAGTAGGAGTAGAGGGCAGGGGTTATGTGAAAGGGACCAGGGGCAGGCTCACTGCCCTGAACAGAGGTTGTGCTGCAGGCAGCCCCTCATCAATCCTGCCCCCTCAGTCCCAGGTGCCAGAACCTACCCCTGCTCTGCCCTCCAGGCTGAGGGTGGTTTCAGTAACTTGGAACCTCCTCCCGGCTCTGGCTGCCTCCCTGTCTCCACACTCAGCTCAAACTCATGGCTGGAAGTGCCATGATCTGGACTGTCAGGGAGGACAGCCCTGATAAGGATGCCAGGCTCTTGGCTCACAGAGGGCCAGGTCTGGGCTTGGAGCAGATGGGGGGGGGGCGTTCAGGCCCCAATCAGTGGGGAAGGGGCCACCTGAGGGCCGAGGCAGAGGCTAAGGCTGGGAGAGGTGGCCACAGCCAGGGAGAGTGCCGGGTATTTGTACTGGATGGAAAAGCGTCTACCCTGGTGCCACAGGGCTGCTCCTCTGAGGCCACCTCCTTGGCTTACAGACCACATCTCCACCCTAAAGGGCTATCCCTCTGCACATGTCTGTGTCCTGCTGTATTTCCCTGCTCAGCCATGATGTCTTCCTTCTTGAGTCAGACAGCACCCAGTAGCTCCTGCCTGCCTGATCTTGTCCTCCAAGAACCAGGCCCACCTGACAGCCTTGTTGCCCTTTCATTGCCCTGTAAGTCTCTATTTCCAAATACAGCCACACTCTGCAGCCAAGTCTGAGACTTCAGCAAGGGCATTTGGGGAATAAGGCCCATCACAGCTCCTGAAGTCACAACAACCCTTCTAAGTTCCCAGCAGTGTCTGTGGGGTCCTCCAGCTTGGAGCTGGATGGGCAACCTTACACCCTGTGAGCCCATCAGAACCTGAACCTACTGTCCAGTCTCCAGCTGCTGATGCCAGAAATGGGCAGTCCTCGTGCTGCAATGCTGTCCCTCACACCAGCCAGCAATACACAAAGATGTCCACTGCGTACCCCCCTGAGCCCCAACCTTCCCTGGCTTCCAATGGCTACTGGGTCACCTCCTCACCCTGCAGGCCCATCAATCTGTCTGACAAGAGGGCTCCTGCCTGCTGCACACTGTCAACCCCAATCCTGATCTCCTTCTTGACATGTTCTCCCGATACCAACCCACCAACCAAAACTTACCCAGCAGTCCGTTGTTCCCCCTGCTCAAATCCTACAACGGTTTTCCCACGTCTCGAAATGGTGTGTGGGCTCTTCCACTCACCCTGTGAGGTCAATGGTGGCCCAGGTCCCTGCCCCCCACTCCTTCAGTGGGTATGCTCCCCACAGCCTCCCTACAGAGTTACCCTGAATGCCACTTCCTCAGGGCAGCCCCAAGCCCACTGGGAGGGCTTCTGAGCACTTGCTGCAATTGAGTCGACAACTCAGAGTGTGGTGGTTTGATCCAGAGAACAGGGTCTGTACCCTGCCAGTCAGTACTGTGCCCCACTGGTCAGTGACCCCCTGCCCACTACAAAGGTCCTGAAAGTCATTACAGAAACGGTGGCTTGTCCCCACAGCCTGACTGAATGCTCCTCTATGTTTTCCACACTGCCTTGCAGAATAATAACATTTCAGCCCCTGACTACGAGGGATTTGTCCCATTCAGGTGCCTGAAAACCCCCTAAACACCAGAGGAGCCACACGAGGTGACTTTTGAACACGGCCGCCTGTCCATCCCTCTTCTATTCTTGCTCCGTCAGCTGTTGCCACCAAACTGCTGAGTAATAAGCAGCCCTCAGACCTCAGTGGTGTTGGACTATGAGTGTTTGTAGTTGATGTGTCTGGAGATTGACTGACACAGATCTGGACCCGCTTGTCTCCGAACGACTTGCCCCAGCACCAGCTGGAGACTCTGACCCTCACATCTCCTCTCGAGACCAGCGGGGCTCACCCGGACACGCCCTCTTCACTGTGGAAGCCCAACAGGACATGGTCTTCAGTCCAGGCTCATGACAGACATATGTGGTACTTCCATCCTCTCATGGACCAACTCCAGCGTGGCCAGGAGAGGGGCACCACAAAATTGTCTACATGAAGAAGCCATATTCTGGGCTCACCACCTGTGGCTCAAGCGGCTAAGGCGCCAGCCACGTACACCTGAGCTGGCAGGTTTGAATCAAGCATGGGCTCGCCAAACAACGATGACAGCTGCAACCAAAAAATGGCCGGGTGTTGTGGCGGGTGCCTGTAGTCCCAGCTACTTGGGAGGCAGAGGCAGGAGACTCGCTTGAGCCCAGGAATTGGAGGTTGCTGTGAGCTGTGATGCTATCACTCTATCCAGGGTGACAGCTTGAGGTTCCGTCTCAAAAAAAAAGAAGCCATATTCTGTAAAATAATTTAAAGAGGTTTATTCTGAGCCAAATTTGAGGACCATGGCCCAGGGCCACACCTAAGAAGACTTAAACAAGTGGAATGGAGGTTATGGGATTGCAGTTTGGTTTTATACATTTTATTTATTTATTTATTTATTTTTGAGACAGAGCCTCAAGCTGTCACCCTGGAGAGAGTGCCGTGGCATCACAGCTCACAGCAACCTCTAATTCCTGGACTCAAGCGAGTCTCCTGCCTCCACCTCCCAAGTAGCTAGGACTACAGG
>CAUYRH010107944.1:0-10587 GCA_963574655.1 Perodicticus potto
AGCAACCTCCAATTCCTGGGCTCAAGCAAGTCTTCTGCCTCCGCCTCCCAAGTAGCTGGGACTACAGGCGCCCGCCACAACGCCCGGCCATTTTTTGGTTGCAGCCGTCATTGTTGTTTGGGGGGCCCAGGCTAGATTTGAACCCTCCAGCTCAGGTGTACGTGGTTGGCGCCTTAGCCCGCTGAGCCACAGGCGCCGAGCCACTTTTTTTTTTTGAGACAGTCTCAAGCTGTCACCCTGAGTAGAGTGCCATGCCATCATAGCTTATAGCAAACTCCAACTCGGGCTCAAGCAATCCTCTTGTCTCAGTTTTTTTCTATTTTTAGTAGAGATGGGGGGGTCTTGTTTTTACTCAGGCTGGTCTTGAACTCGTGAGCTCAAGCAATCCACCCACCTTGGCCTCCCAGAGTGCTAGAATTATAGGCATGAGCCACTGCGCCTGGCCTGGCAAGTACTTTCAGAAGCAGAGAATTTGCTGTGCAGTTTGATGTTACCATAAGCAAAAGCCTGCTTTCTCAAACACTTCCCCTGTTCCCTCAAACCTTTTTTTTTTTTTTTTTGTTTTTGAGACAGAGCCTCAAGCTGTCACCCTGGGTAGAGTGCTATGGCACTACAGCTCCCAGCAACCTCCAATTCCTGGGCTAAAGCAAGTCTCCTGCCTCAGACTCCCAAGTAGCTGGGACTATAGGCACCCGCCACAACGCCCGGCTATTTTTTGTTTGCAGCCATCATTTGGTGGGCCCAGGCTGGATTCGAACCCTCCAGCTCAGGTGTACGTGGCTGGCGCTTTAGCCGCTTGAGCCATAGGCGCCGAGCCTCTCTCAACCCTTTTGAGCGGTCTGGTTGTGGGGGTGTCCTTTCCATATTGCCTTTGGCCATTGGAACAAATAATTATATAAATAAATGTTTAGAAGTTGCTAGGAGATGAAAATACACTGTGCAGGGAGAGAACCCTTCTGGAATGGGAGGAGGGGAAGAGACAAGTTAAAAGGAAAGAAAAGGGGTAACCTTGCAGTGGAGCAGCTTTTGAGAAAAAAAAGGGCTTAGGGCATAATGAGTGCTCATTTACTGTTTGACAATGAGTATTATAATTTATAAACAAAGTATTTGAAAACCTCTTAAGATTTTCTGAGAAATGGGTTTGCCTATGGCATAACTAGTTTGGAAGGTTCCTTCTATGTAGGGACAACCAACAGAACCAAAACAGCAAAACAGATGTACAGTCTAGGAATTGTACAGTCTAAGCTGGGAACTGTCATAAAGAGGAAAAACTCATAAAATTTGGAAAATGTCTTGACTAGAGTCTCCCTTTCCTTGGAAAAAGAAGAGAAAATAATCAAGTCTGTGGTACAGGGTAGAAGGTTGACTGCTAGCTAAGAAGGAGCAATTGAATAGTCAAATTATCTACCTCAAGTTCTCTCTTATCACACTGTGGCCTAGGGAGTTTTTTGTTAGAAAAAGATGTGGATTTACCTGCATGGGATCCCACTTTTGCTCTTCCATACCTCTCTCTTGCAGTGCTCCCTGAGCTGTTTTCCAGAGTTCTAGGAGAGACCAGAGATGGCTCTTAACAACTGCTGCTGCCCTGAATTGTTATTGAATGCTCCTGCCTCATACTTCCTGCCAGCTAAAGAGTTACATATGGGGGAGGGAATGTTGAGGAATAAACAAGACAGAGCCTTCTGGCTCCTGCCTGTTCCCTTTTCTTTGGTTTGATTGATGGGTTGTTAAGTTAGGGGTGGAAGGGGAGGTAAGGAGAAGGGAGGGAGCCTGTTGAAGGGTCCTGAGCTTAGTGCTTGTGTCGCCACTCTGACAGGCAAGAAAAAGGGAATTTACAAACCACAGATGGCAGGGATCTATCTGTGCTGAATCTGTCAGGGCTTATAATGAGGAGTTTAAGGTGAGACTCCTTTTTTTTCAAATCATATAAAGAACCAGTTGGTTCTAGTGGTTAAAGGATTTAAGTTTGCAACCAGAAGTTCCCCCTCATCTACCTCTCTTCAGCTGCTGCTTTTGATCTTGCAAGGTAGGAACACTCTCTGTGCTTTCCCAGTGTTTGTGTGTCAGCTTCTACTGCTTTAAGAATGCTGCATGTATTTACCATGTCCCCCATTAGTTTAGGATACAAAAAAAGTGTTCAAGTGAGCTTTTTGCTCTTCTGCCTCTGATCATGTTTTTTTTATTATATCCTGTGGTTTTGTGTTCTTGCCCTAATTTGTATCTTCTAGCTCAGTTCTCTTGTGTTGCAATCCTTCATTGCCCGTGCAAGGTCAGGTCTCTTTTATCCCTTCTAATCAAAAGCTTTCTCAAATGCCTTCATCCTTCACTAGCTATTTTTTCTTGGCTATTGATGGCATAGCAGTCAACCTTGTTTCCTGAAGCCAAATACCTTCAAGCATTTTCCTTCATGGAAGAAAATAAAAAAGAGGTTGATGTTTATGTGGGACAGAGTTGCATTCTCTATTACCTTTATTTTTTCATTCAGCTGCTCTGTTTCTCTTCTGGGTGTTACAATTAATGGAGGGCCCAGAAAAAGATTATCTTGTCCAATTTCCTTATTTGGTAGAGGAAACAAAGATCGGTGAGGTCATGTGACTTGCCCAGGATCTCACTAGTGGCAAAGCCAAGTATAGAAGCCAGGTTTCTAGACAACAAATTCCTATGGTATGTTGTTACTTACTTTGGGATTTTTAAATCTAAACTGTCACAAGGGATTCCCCATTTTCCCACTTTAAGACTACCTCAGAAATGCCCACATAATCCAAGATTCCTTTCACTTGTTTTTCATAGTGACTTTAACATTGTAGATACTCAATAAGCAAAGGATCTTTGAGTTTAGGGTTCTTAGGGAAAGCGATGATATTTGCCAAGAATAACCATTTACAGTTGGTGCTGGCTGAACCCATCCTGTTATATACTATGAAGAAGGAAAGTTACTTTTATTTATTTATTTTGAGGCAGAGTCTCACCTTGCCACCCCTGGTAGAGTGCTGTGGCGTCATAACTCACAGAAACCTCAAACTTTTGAGCTCAAGTGATTCTCTTGCCTCAGCCTCCCTGGTAGCTGGGACAATAGGCACCCACCACAACACTCCAGCTATTTTTAGAGACAGGGTCTTGCTGTAGCTCAGACTGGTCTTGAACTTGTGACCTCAGACAGTCTACCTGCTTTGGCCTCCCAGAGTGTTAGGATTATAAGCGTGAGCCACCGAGCCCAGCCTCTATTTTTATTTTTTTAGGTAAAGTCCCTCTTATAATTGTGTGCTGCCCCCAAGAGGTGTGTCATACCCATGATCCCCCATTCCCTTCCCTCTTCCCCTCTCTCCACTCCTCCATTCCCCTATCCCCCACTTTGTATTAGATCATGTACTGCCTTTATATTAGAATTGAGTACATTGGATTTTTGCTTCTTACCATTCTTATGATGCTTTACTAAGAAGTGTATGTTCTACCTCAATTCAGGTTAATAGAGAAGGAGGAAAAGTCTCCATCTTTTTAATGGCTGAATAGTATTCCATGGTATACATATACCACAGCTTGTTAATCCACTCCTAGAGGAAAGTTACTTTTAAACTGGTACTTTGAGCTTGGCTACTTAAGGTATATGTGTGCATTAGTGTTCTGGAATATTTCCTTCACTCAAATTTTCATTGTGGTCATTGAGACATTGTTACTTCCTTCTGTATTTGGCAGTGACAGGTCAGAAAAACCCTGTTTTAGTGCTGCTTACGTGGACACATCACTAATAACAGACTTTCAAATGCATTGTGAATATTATTAAGTATTTTATAAAGAGAGGATAACTTGCAGATACTGTTAACACTTTTCATCATTCAGTACATTAACTGAGTGCATTTTAGATTTTAGGGACTTTACTTCGTGCTGGATATACTCTGGTGAATACAACAGAGATGGTTTCTGCTTTTTGAGCAGCTTATAGTTACATCTAGGGCAGAGTTCCTAAAAGTATGACCTGTAAAACCATGTACATCATATCACCACTGTGTCAGAAATGAAGTTCTTGGCCCCTAACCTAAATCTGCTAAATATGTTTTGGGGATAAGGTTCCCAAAAATCTGCCCTTTAGAAGTCTCTCCAGATAATTGCTATGTACATTAGAGAATTTTTGTGCATTTTTTTTGTAAAACAGGCATTGGTAGTCATATCACATTTAAAACATCAGCCTTCAGTTGGGGCATGGTGGCTTTTGTCTATAGTCTAAGCATTTTGGAAAGCTCCATGAGTCAATATAATAAGATCCCCATCTCTACCAAAAAAATACAAAAATTACCAACCTGAGCAAGAGTGAGCCCCCCATCTCTAAAAATAGCTGGGTGTTGTGGCAGGCAACTATAGTCCCAGCTACTTGGGAGGCTGAGGCAAGAAGATCACTTGAGTACAAGAGCTTGAGGTTGCTGTGAGCAATAATGCCACCATACTCTACCAAGGTTGACAAAGTGAGACTGTGTCTCAAAACAAAACAAAACAAAAATTAGCCAGATATGTGGTGTATGCCTGTAGTCCTAGCTACTTAGGAGGCTGAGATGGGAAGGTCATTTGAGCCTGTGAATTAGAGGTTGCAGTGAACTATGATCACATAATGGCATCTATCTCTATAAGAAAACAGAATAAAAATGAAACAGTCTTCTAAACTTCAATTTTAAATTTCTCATCAACTCTTACGATTTTGTGGTTAAGAGTATAAGTAAGCACTGGCCAGGTACAGTGGCTCATGCCTATAATCCTAGCATTCTGAGAGGCTGAGGAGGGAGGATCCCTTGAGCTCAGGAGTTTTTAAGACCAGCCAGAGCAAGAATAAAACAGTATCTCTACTAAAAATAAAAAAGTTAGCCAGTGTTGTGCTACACATCTGTAGTCCTAGCTACTTGGAGGCTGAGGCATGAGGATCACTTTAACCCAGGAGTTTGAGGTTGCTAGGAGCTAGACTGATGTCATAGCTCTAGGCTGGGCAACAGAGTGAGACTTTGTCTCAAGAGAGTATAAGCACTGGAGCCAGACTACCTGGGTTTGTAGCCCAGTCCTGCTGCTTATTAACCAAGTTATTTAATCATTTTTCTTTATTTTTCTTACCTGCAAAATGAGGAAACCAATAAAGTGTTATGAGATTAATTTAGTCAATCCAAGGCTTGGGGGCTGTGGCTCACGGTGTGTAATCCTAGCACTCTGCGAGGCCAGGGTGGGTGAATTGTCTTAGTTTAGGAGTTGAAGACCAGCCTGAGCAAGAGTGAGACCCTGTCTCTACAAAAAACAACTGGGCATTGATTGTGGTGGGTGCCTGTAGTCCCAGCTACTCTGGAGGCTGAGGCAAGAGAATCACTTAAGCTCTAGAGTTTGAGGTTACTGTGAGCTATGATGCTACAGTGCCCTACTGGGGGCAAGAAAGTGAGACTCTCTCTCAAAAAGAGAAAAAAAAAATTAGTTAATTCATATTAAACAGAACAGCACCTGGCATATAGGAAGCATTCAATAAAAGCAAAACAAAAACATGATTTGAATTGAAGTATATGTATGTCTACCCTAGGCAACAATGGACTGAAATATACCACATTCCAGTATGCAGGAAGCCCAGTATGAATAAACAGGTTGGCACTGTGCTCAGAAGTGCCAAACTTAGGTTAGAAAATTTGCATGCTGGTGATGTGTTCTAAAACCCCTGATAGTTTTAGTTGGAGGTGGGGGGAAAAGACCAAATATTAGCTTCAAAGGATATTGAAGTGGCCTGTTCAATTTCATATGAATTTAGCGTCCTTTCTGGCCATATTCCCAGCATGTGGTTAGGTACGTTGGATAGAGGTTAGTTTGGGTTTGCCAGCATAGGCAATCTCATGGAGCTGAAAGAGCACTAAGTGTTTTGTGAGGTTAGGTATGTTGGATAGATGTTAGTTTGAATTTGCCAGCATATGCAGTCTCATGGATGCTGGAAGAGCTCTAAGTGTTTTTGTTGCTATGCAAGAATGCATGGAAAACTTAAGTCCAAGTCCTCAATCTTCCTCCCCCAGTGTGAACTTGTATTTTTGCCATTTGGGTATAAGAGCTTATACCATCAGAGCTCATCCAGAGAGGCAGCAGGGCTTGGGCTTTCACGCTGGAGGTGGCAGTAACATACACAGCTGAGATCCTGCCACTGCTGGCTGTCTGAGCCCTCCTCTCTGTGGTTTTTGCTCTTCAAGACATGCTTGAGTAACCCGCCTCTAGAGCTGCTGACAGGGCCCTGTTCAGAGGCCTTGGAAATTACACTGTTCATTTCCTTATCATCTCCTGACCTGCAGTGCAGAGCCTTCTGGTGCAGGAACAAGGCAGAAAAAATCCAGACAGCTCCCAGCCAGCATGTGTCAGGAGCTACAAAGAAGAAAATTGGACTTGTTCACTTAAAAACCATGGGGTTAGGCTTTGATTTTTGGTTCCTGCAGAGAGTTATTTGTGTGTGTGAGCATATTCCGTTTCTGTGTATTATGTATAGAACGAGTGTGCATGGCAAACCTGTAGAAGGAAGAGCATCTGAAAGTACAGAGCAGAGAGAAAATTGCCTTTCTCTTCAGTTAATTTCCCAATTGTGCCAGTGGGGTAGGCCTGGGAGCATTAGCATCAGGAAGGTGACAGACCATATTAATATTTTAAAATATATTTCTTGGTACAATTTAGTCATGGTTGAGAGCACCCACACAAGAAGCTTCCCTGGCTGGCTGAGGACATATTTTTAGCAAATCCTATTCCCTAAAGCCATTCATCCTAAATGACATTGACTTAATCAATATTTAAGCTATGTAAGAAAGTGTAGACTTTGGGTCAGTCTTGGGTAAGATAAATAGCTCTTTTGAGATAATGGATAGTGTGACAGAAGAGTGACAGGAGGAATTTAGAGCATTTTCAGATTTTGTTTATAGTACAAAATTCTATTATGTTTTAAGATCCTATCTTTGTCTTGGGGATTGATATTACAAAAAACTCAACTTCCTCTTTCTTCTGGTATCTCTCTTGCTCAAGAAAGTCCAAAGGAAAGGCTTCTTCAGGCTAATTAGAAGTAAAATGTGAATGATAAGAGGTTCTTGAGCAGAGTTTACAAACATTCTCTTCCTTATTTCTTTTTTCTGGATTTTCACTGCCTTAATGTCACTGTTGACATTGGAGACTTCATTAAGTAGGGGGAAATCTCTTAGCTTTCAGATTTGGAGGTGTCTTTTTTTTTTTTTTTAAATTGAAACAAGAGTCTCACTTTGTCATCCTCTGTAGAGGGCTGTGGCGTTATAGCTCACAGCAACTTCAAATTCTTGGGCTCAAGCAATTCTCTTGCCTCAGCCTCCCTAGTAGCTGAGACTACAGGCACCTGCCACAATGCCTGGCTATTTTTCTTTCTTCTTTTTTTTTTTTAGCAGGCCACCAGCCTAGGAGCATGTGGCCGGAGGCCTAACCACTGAGCTACATGCAGCCAGCCAAGAGGTGTCTTTTTGAAAGTACTCTTTAGAAAAGTGTTTTCATTTGGGGTGATAGGTAAGCTAGGTTGGGATTACATCTTTTCCCTTCATATAAAGCATTGAACCCCATATCCTCAGGATCTGGGAACTTGTTAAAAATTTGAATCTCAGACCTCATACCAGGCTCCGAAGTCAGAAATTCTAGGCTTGAGACTTTAAGCAATTACATTAGCAGTCCTATTCGTCGTGATTCACACTGAAGTTTGAGATCCACTATTGTAGAGCACTCTTCCCTCTCAATAGTGAAAATGAAATGTACCAAAACTTTTAAGGGGACAGTAAATGTGGTATTTTTTCTTTGATGTCCAGAAATATTTTTTGTCTTTGTAAACAAACTGATAGGAACCTAAAGTTGGAGTGAGTATCTAAGGGTTTAGGACCCTGAGAGCAGAGCAGAAGAGCAGAAAATATAGTCAAGGAAGCCTCATTTTTCTTATCTGTAATGTGGAAGTAAATAATATGTTGACCTCATAGGGTTATTGCAAGGATTAAATAAGATAAAAGGAGGTTAAGCACTCAGCACAGTGCCTAATGTATAGTAAATACTCAATAAATGTCTGTTGTTGCTGATGTTATTCTTAGCTGTGAGGTGCAAGGTCATTGTGAAATAATGGAGAAAAGGGTATCCTTAGAGATTGAAATGTGAAGCCCCTAAAGACTTTGGAAAATAATGAATTTATGATAACCTATATTCTAGCTCCTACTGATTTCCAAAAAGGCTTGAGAGAGAGAGAGATTGATTTAGAACATTTAGAGACACTGACGTTTGGGCTTTATTGTTTGATTGGTTAGTTTAAAAGTACTTGTTGGACTCCTTTTGGTAGAGGGGCAATACCAGGTTAGTTTAGAAAGTTTTTTTTTCCCCTCTCTGTCAATCCTTGTATGGTACAGACTTCAGCTCTATGAAGGGAATAGTAGCACAGTTAGCCTGAGCAGAGCAGTCATGAGAAGAATGAGAATTGAGATATAGTTGTCTTGCCTTTATCCCTTTTTTTTTTTAGAGACCAAGAGTCTCACTTTGTCACCCTCAGTAGAGCGCTGTGGCGTCACAGTTCACAGCAACCTCCAGCTCTTGGGCTTAGGTGATTGATTCTCTTGCCTCAGCCTCCTGAGTAGCTAGGATTACAGGCAGCTGCCACAAAGCCCAGCTATTTTTTGTTGCAGTTTGGCCAGGGCTGGGTTTGAACCCACCACCCTCAGTATATGGGGCCAGGGCCCTATTCACTGAGCCACACGTGCCATCCCCTTACCCTTGTTTTTGCTGAGATTTTAGTTATCCATGGTCAATCATGGGAAATTCCAGAAAGAATTAAAATATTAAATGGGAAATTCCAGAAAGAAACCATTTTTAAGTTTTACATTACATCATTCACCTCACTTCATTTTATCATGTAGGCATTTTATCATCTTAAACATCATCATAAGGAGGAAGACAATATGGTGCAATAAAATATATTACTTCCTGGCTTTTTGGCTAAGATACGAGAAGATATTTTGTAGTACAATAAGACATTTTGAGAGAGAGATACCATATTAATGTTACTTTTATTACAGTATATTGTTATAATTGTTTTACTTTTATTTGTTATTGTTAGTAATCTCTTACAGTGCCTAATTTATAAATTAGACTTTAATTACAGGTATGTATGTTCAGGGAAAAAGCATAATATATATAGGGTTTGGTTAATATTTGTGGTTGCAATGATTCACTAAGGGTCTTGGGATGTATACCTTAAAGATAGGGGAGGACTAATATTCTTCTTTTGCAAATTCGTGACTAGCTGTAGGAGAGCAAAAAGGCAGTTTTTAGATTTTTGGAGGTGGTCACTTTCACCTTGAAATGTTTGCTGTCCATTGAGAGAATATAATTTGTGTGCCTGAGAAATACTCTAATTGCTATTTTAATCTAGCACCACTGGGTTATAGCTTTAGTGACAAATACTGGATTACATTTTGATGAGCCAGACCAGGGTATTAAATCCTTTCTTGGGCTTTGTTTTTGTTTATTAATGGGTTCTTTTCATTGTCAAAAGATTTTCATAAATTGGTACCCAACTTGCCCAGCTCTGAGTTGACAATTTCTGATTTATATGTTTCTTTACAAGTTAGGTACTTAGCTCTGCACTGAATCACACTTTAGTTAAAGGTGCAGAAAGTTGGGGCAGCGCCTGTGGCTCAACTGACTAATGCACTGGCCCCATATGCCGGAGGTGGCGGGTTCAAACCCAGCCCCGGCCAAAAATTGCAAAAAAAAAAAGGTGCAGAAAGTTGTAGAAAGGAAGTATACATACTCATCATTATGTCAGACAATGTAGAATAATGTTAGAGAAATTAATATTCAGGCTGCAGAGTTTCTTGATGGTGAGACTTCTCAACTTAGGCTGCAAAGTACAAGTGACTTACTGAAGTAAAAGCTTTAGGGTTGGGAACTCCAAGCATGTACATTTCTATTTGAATTTTTTTTCCCCCTTGAGAGATACAGATACCAGTTGCCCCGAATATATATATGTGCTCCTTAATGTTCCTCTTGGTCAAAAATCAATACTGTGTGGAACGGACTTTGGCTTTACTATACTGCCTCTGGAAATCCCCATGACTCCCTTAGCCAGTGAGCTCTTGAAGTTGTCCTTGCTTTTTGCTGTTTCTAGATGGAGCTATGTATTGCACTTAAGATGTCATATTATTCTCGAGTGCCTTACAGCATGCTCAAGATTTTCTGCTAACATTCCATTTTCATTGCTCAGTCTACAGGATTTTATGTTGGGGTCAGTCATTTAAGAATGAGAAGTCAAGTTCAATGATAACTGACTTCTCATTATCACCTTAATTAGGAGAATTAATTATTGCATTTCTGACAGTTAAAATCCACATTAGTGGATCGGCGCCTGTGTATCAACAGGCTAAGGCGCCAGCCACGTACACCTGAGCTGGCTGGTTCGAATTCAGCCTGGGCCTGCCAAACAACAATGGTGGCTGCAACCAAAAAATGGCTGGGCATTGTGGCGGGTGCCTGTGGTCCCAGCCACTTGGGAGGCAGAGGCAGGAGACTCACTTGAGCCCAGGAATTGGAGGTTGCTGTGAGCTGTGATGCCAC
>CAUYRH010107948.1:0-26702 GCA_963574655.1 Perodicticus potto
ACAGAGCCTCAAGCTGTCACCCTGGATAGAGTGCTGTGGCATCACAGCTCACAGCAACCTCCAATTCCTGGGCTCAAGCGAGTCTCTTGCCTCCACCTCCCAAGTAGCTGGGACTACAGGCGCCTGCCACAACGCCTGGCCATTTTTTTTTTTTTGCAATATTTTATATCATTTAATATTTGGTCAACATTTTTTTTTAATTGGAAAATATATATTTTTTAATATTAATGGGATTTCATCTGCATTATGTGGTGTACTTCACTAACTATACCTTATTCATATTTTGGAATCTGAGAGGAACCAACACAAAATTTTTAAGGTTTGGGGTGTAAATTCATAAAAATGGTCTTTAAAAGTATGACAGGAAATATTTAAGTAGTGTGGGTTGTGAACTCTTATACTGATTAGCATGAACATTTGAAAGCTTAAAAGCAGAACTACAAAATGTTTCAAGTTTACCCTACATGTTCATTCCAAGCTATCTATCAGTTCTTACAGTTTTAACTATAATTGCAAAATTAAAATTTTGGAGAAATAGTGTATAATCTTTAGTAGCTATAACTTAAGGAGTTTTGCTTAAAACTCCTCTGCTGTATTTTCTAGAGCTGGCACTTGTGGCTCAAGGAGTAGGGTTCCGGCCCCTTATACTGGGGGTGGTGGGTTCAAGCCCAGCCCCAGCCAAAACTGCCAAAAAAACAAACAAACAAAAAAACCCCCAAAACTCCTCTGTTATGTTTTCTAATTCATAAGTATCACTGAGAGGCTCTGCTATGAAAAACAAAATACATGTCTTGCAGAGATGTTATGTATTTATGCTAAATTAGTCTTTATTGATTTTCAGGTTTTAGAATTTGTATTGTAGTCAAAATCTGATATTTTGGATTTTTTTTTTGAGAGGTACAGTGAGGTGATACCATAGTGAATATATTGCATTTTTAATTCTTGTTTCTCTCCTGAACTTCAGAGTGAATCCTTTCTCCACCAAGTAGTTACCAGGCTGTACATTGTACATTCTTACTACTCCCTTATTAAACGTGAGGGAAAATAAACATATCAAGTGTCAAATAGCTTCCAAAAATTCTGTGAAAATCTATGAATGGGAATTACATGTTTGGATTCCCATTTATTGTATCTTTGTTAGGATGATGCTAGTTATCCAATAGGGTTTTCCCATAATAAAGAAAACCCCACACAAACAATAACATAAAAGAACTGAGACATTTTAATATAATTTATTCTAAAACCATAATGAAAAAGAAGCTGTTTTACATTTTTGGGACAGTCGAGGGAAGGGAGAAATGTGGGGCTGAACACCAGTTGATATGAGAGAGCTCTGGGGTGTGGTGGGTTCTGAGTCTGTTCCTGCATATGACATGTCTGCAGTGCTGTTACAAACGCCAGATTTGGCAGATTTCACAGACCTGATGGGCTCTGCTAATTAGAAAACCTCTCTAAAAGAAGTAAGAAGAAATAACAGTGTGTCCAGAATGATAACTGTTCATTTAGTAGTAATAGCTAGCGTGTACAGACTGTTTACTATAGCAGAGACACTGTGGTAAGCCTATTATGTTATCCTACTTACTATTACTTAATCCTCACAATTATCTACATATGTGGGACACCCGTTTTATCTTGTAGTCTACAACAGAGATTGAGAATTCAAAAAATTAAAGTTGCCTGACTTAGAGACAGATCATTGAAGAACCCACTGAGAGAAGTGGGGTATTGTGCAAAGACAAAATGACCAAGTGTCTAGCTGATGGTTGTGCCAGAGTCTGAAGGGCTGCCATGGCGTGCCAAGGGGGGGTGGTCTTGTGGTGTAGAGGAAGGAAAACGATGGGGAAGCAGATATAATGACTTCAGAGAAATCCACATGGTGACCTGGTGCCTGTGTTCTAACACTCAGTACACAGTATGCTTTCTGGAAAGTATAAAACTGGGCACAGAGTATCCCATTGGATCACAGGGCCTATAGACTTATGGGGAGATGGCAACTACGTGAATAATGAGATCTCATGTCATAGGACTTATTAGAGGACTGAGAAACGTCATGAGAGGTCAGCAGAGGTAGAGATTTACTTTGCGCTGGAGGTACCTGGCAAAAACGTAGCTTTTGGGTTGACCTTTATGTGGTGAGGATTGATGGACGGAGTTAAAATTGAGAACAGTGCTGTGTCTGATGGTTTCAGGCACAGAGGCATGCAGTTAACGAAATCAGAGGGCATTTGGGTGTAATGCTAAGTATTTTGGTTTGGCTGGGGTGCAGATTATATATTGAGAAAAACGGGGGCAAGAACTGAACAGTCTTGATCATGAGGTCTTTGAAAACCACAGCAGACAGTTAATTTTATGAGATTGGGGAATCATTGAAGGAGAGAGACGGTTTTAAGGAAATGATTTATTTATTTATTTATTTATTTATTTTTGCAGTTTTTGGCCGGAGTTCGGTTTGAACCCACTACCTTCGGCATAAGGGGCTGGCACCCTACTCCTTTGAGCCATAGGTGCCACCAAGGAAATGATTTTTTTGAATTTTTGCTTTCTGATTATTTGGTGCACTTTCTGTCACTAAAAACATGGCAGTTTAGATGAACGTTTGGGAGGAATGTTATATAGAAGAAAACATGCCAGGGGTGGGAAGTTTTTAAACCCATGGTCATGGTGTTACTTGGTGTTACTCAGACCATGGTGTTACTTTCACTGTGACTCCACTTGTAGAATGTGCCTAGGGGGGTGCTCGGTGAACCTGGAGAAGGATTTGGAGAAGAGGGCAGAACATGAAGTTCTATGCCACATCTAAAGGTCTTTGACATGATTGTAGGAGTTAACACAGGTCCTAAAACAAGATTTCATATAAAGCTCTGTTTTTATAGTGAAAGGATCAAAGTTGAAGGATTTTCTCTACCATAAAGTATGTAATTTTTTTTAAAGAGAGTTAAACAACAATTTGATTCAACTGTGGCTTTTCTCACACACCTTCCCTTTTTTCCTGTTTGTTACTGTTTTCTCCTGGGCCTTTCATATAACTGGAAGGAAGTAATGAACTGAAGATTGGTATTATCTTATTGGTTAATTTCCTGTTTTCAATGGAGTTGCTGAAACATAATTGTTGAAAATTTCTGAACAGAAGATAAATACACATATTAACTTGTAATGCCAAACCGAGATTGAACCCTTGAAGGATTTCATGATATGTTCTCTTAATGTCTTTATAAATTTTCATCCTGCTTAGATGACCAAGACTTGACTTTTTTAACTTTTTTGAGAACCTGTAGATTCTCTCTCAGAAAAACTGACTCAGAGACATGTACGAAGTCTTTGAATGAAATTATAGGCAAGTTACACTCAGAAAAACTGACCAATACACATATACATAGACTTTGAATGAAATTATAGGCAGGTTTCTAGGCCCCACAAAGACACCCATCCTGCCTTAATAAGAACTCAGACTGATACAACAGTTACAGAAATCTCACTCCAAGACATTTCAAACTGGGACAAAAAAAAGATACGTTCTGTGTTTATCTTTAAAACAGAAGTTTTGGGGTGGAACATACGAATAAATGCCTTCGGAGGTAAAAGTTATGTGGAAGCCAAGAAAATATTAAAGAGATTCAGAAACGCTGCTGAGTCCACACATATTTCTCAAAGGTCTTATAAACATTACAACACATTTATCAAGGAATAGCTGAAGGTGCCAGGATAACTTCCAGTAACAAGCATGATCATATGATGAAAATGTGTTTTCAGAGTCTCTGATGGGGGGAGGGAGGAAGAGAGAAAGTGAAGTGTAAACTGCATTTGAGCTTCTCTACTGCATTGGTGAGGTGGACTTGTATTGAACAGTAAGTCAGAAGATTGTTAGCACAACGTCTCCAAAGAAGTTTCTACTGAGACCTAAGGAGTACTATTTTTAACCTCTGTGAGGCACGGAGTCCATCCCCTAAAAGTGCTTTGTAGAGAAAGGAGATAAACACACATATTGAATGTGGGGTTTTCCTCTTCACTGCCCCAATCTCCCAGCATGCTCTCTCATTCAGAGGAGAGGAATTGGTGGAAATTAACTCCAAATGGTTTTAAATAAGAAACTCTAATAAGCGGTTGTTTATAGTGGAAAGGGTTAGGTGAACACGCAAATGGATATTAATAGATGATGAGACACAAAGCTGGCAGCAGCTGGAAGCCATTATTGCCCAAGGGCTGAAGGGGCCGGGAGAGGACAAGGATTGTCGAGGCCCAGTGGAAGGGAAACTGTGGCAAGACACCACTCAGTGTGCTTGGCGGCCTGCACACATGCAGCTGCTGCCAGCGGTGCTGGTCCAGCTTCCTGGGGACCAAGCAGGGAAGAGCCAAAACAGAATAACCTGGGGCACAGGCAAATGGAACATAACCAGGTTCCATTTTTCAAGTCTTCTCTGAGAAGACCCAAGATCTTGTTAGTTGCTGTTCTGGTGGAGTTATTTGTTGGGAGGGCACTGCCCTTTAAGGTTTATATTTACTTACATTAATAGGTGGTTTTAATCACAGCTGCAGAGTGATACATAAATATTGCTTTTCTAAATGTCCTTGCTTAGGAGACATTGGAACATTCTTTAAAGAAAGAGCACAATACCCCATTACCAGGATGGCCCTTGTTTCCATTTATTTTAGAAACCATTACTTAGAGATGTTGCCATAAATGTTTGAAAGAATTCCATGTGTGGTTAGGCCGTAAACATGTGGCCTTCCCCAGCTATGTGGACGCTGTCCCAGCTTTGTCTTTCGGTGGAAGTTAACTCCACCAATATATATTCTTGCCTGGTTTCACTAGGGCATTCTGTTTTCAGAGCCAAAGTATGTTAATAAAATATTAAGAGGAACAGCACAACAAATAAAAAGAGAGAAAGTTGAGAAACTGCATGGCAGAAAGCCTGTCACAGAATTGTGGATGAGAAAGAAGGAACTTTTCTAATTGAGAAAGCATCATCGTCATTACTGTTAACATTTAAAGGTCTCAATTTTGAAGACAATTCTTCTTGAAACATTGTAGTTGGAGAAAAAAAACTTCGAATGAAATGCATTTTGTTCAAAAAAGTACAAGCATGTAATTTGAATGAGTTGATCTTTTCAGATTTTGTTAATACTGATGATCTTTTAAGGTGTGAGTAGTTTTCCCCATTATTAATGGGTAGCTAACCATGATAGAAAATGCAGAAGAGCTTGAAGCATACAATAAAAATTACCTTTAGTACTTAGAACTAATCTGTTAATTTGGTTGTTTCCCTTTCTTCCTCTTAACACATGTACATCCTTAAAATGAAATTATGACATTGTGACCCTTTTATTTCAAATTGTGTATAAAACCAGCACATTTGTACCCCATGATTGCATTAATGTACACAGCTATGATTTAATAAAAAAAATTTTTTCAAATTGATTTCCAGACATTTTACACCAATTTTTATTTCCACCAAGGGTATGCTAAAAAGTTTAACTTTATCTGTATTGGCCTTATAATTTTAAAAACTTTTCCAGTTTTAGGAATGAAAATGAATTGGTAAGATTGAACTTTATTTCTATTTGTATATTTACCATTTTTCTGTTGAATTATTTATGTGTTTTGCCCATTTTCCTATAGGACAGTTAGGGAGTTTTCTCTTGACTTATAGGAGCTCTTTGTATAGAAAAATATTTAAGAAGATTGTCTTGTTAGAAGGGATAGGACTAACTGGTCACCATTTTCAGGTGAGGACTGATTTCTCTAATATTTGATGAGAAGCCACTGTTTTCTTGCTCTTAGAAGAGCCAATTTTAAAATAAAAAGCTCTCTTTTTTTATTATTTAAGATATTTAAGCAAGCCCTATGGATAAATGCTCATTGAATCCTGATTTAGAAATTGGTAGGCTTCAAAGTAACTTCAGATATTTTTATTAAGAAAAATAAAGGACTGTTTTGAAGTTATTTGGCAATTTAAATTTCCTCACCTACTTCCTGAAGATGTAAATCTCTTTGGATTGGGAGAGTAAGACCCTTGGTTCCTCCTTAGTGAAAAGAGTTACCAGAAACATAAGAGAAAGAACACACAGTTGAGGAGAGGGATATGAATACTGTTGCCGTATCTGTGGCTTCATGAAAGAGCCTATTGATCCTTGTGAAGCTATTCTGTAGAAGGTGGGAGTGAGAAGAAAGGATTGGCAGATAGGCATTTTCCAAATGATAATTTTCTTCAAGGACCATTTACTTAATATTAGGCACTTTTAAATTTTTGTGAAAATTACCAGCTTTCTTGGGATCTTGAATAAGCTTGAAACACAGTCTTTCACAGGCAGTCAATTGAACCTATAATTAGCTGCTCGTTAGTATAACATAGAAAACTTTCTCACTAGATCTTACAGCAAAGATGAGAAAGGTCAAGAATTTTAATGCCAGTCTCAAGTTGGTAAGTTGTTTTTAGAACTGAATTCCTAAAAGTTTCGCTGTTTCCTACATACACCCTTAATTGAGCCTCAGATTACTTCAAAAGACAGAATTTCTGGTTTTTAAATTCCTTCTCTTGCTGGGTCAGACATAAAGAGATCATGTATGTGGTATGATGTGGTCACGTCTTTATTTAGAGGAATTTCCTCATTGAACGTGTGCGAACCCTTAAATGCATGGTGGCTTATTCTGTAATGGCAACCAGCAGTTTTGTGTTAAAATTTTTCACTAAAAGTCCCAGCTGTTGTAAAAAGGAGCAATCTGCCCTGGCCACAGATTGCAGCGTTTTGGAGTTAGAACACAAGCAATACCTCTGGGACCTGTCGTGTACGCTGTGGACATCAGTATTCCTTGGAGAGAGAACGAAGATTAGTCACTTCTGGCTCTAAGAAGTTCTTGCATAACTTGCTGTTATCTCGGCACAATTTCCTGGGGACGCTTTATCCTGGCACATGCCTCCCTCCTGCTTCAGTACCCCCTTCTCATGAAAAGCCCACTTGGTATGGGCTGGGGGGTTCCACTGACATTCCAGAGGGCTGGCATTCAGTGTCCCCCTTCACCACTCTGGGTCCCTGCATTACTGTTTGTCATGTGGGGTGACTTGGCTTTGTTCCCACCATCTCCAGAGTTGCCCACCTCTAGCTCATGCTTAAATGAATGTCCTCCCTTGCAGTAGCCAGGAGCCTCCCAGGCTTTCTGTCGGATTGTGATATACAAACCATTCTGATGATTCCCGATTTCCTCCTGGCACTTAGTTGCCTTTCTTCCCCCTTCCCAGAATCCTTATCTCTGGAATATAGAGCTCAGATGCCAAGAAGCTGCAAAGAAATGAAGTGAGTTAGGCTTTGTGTTTTAAACTTTCTTTCCCCCCCATTTTCTGAACCTACATGTCTCTTGTGCTTTGGATTTTTTTTCCTGCCCTCCTTTTACCTGAATAGCAACTCTGAGAATTAAGTTTTGGGTTTCATTTACACTGCATAAGATAAAGTAGCTTAAAAGATAAGGTAGTTTACACATTTCCAATTCTTGTACTCCTTAAATACATGTTTTTGCTTATTCCATCTGGTGTGCCTTGATATTTGCCTTCTACTTTGTTTGCATTTCATGTTTTTCTCTCAGATTATTTCTAGGTTTTTGCCGAGTCTCTTTGACTCTGTTTCTGATTAAATAAATAGCTTTGATAAGTCACAGTGGAATCTTAACACAGAGAGGCATGCACACAATTTACCTGTTCCATCCCTTTTTTTCTCCCTAAAATTGAAAGGGTAGTGGAGAGCCATGATAACAGCATCGCGTCCTTGTATTTTGAGTTCTTTTGTTGTTGATTATGTTGAAAATGCTGATATTCCTTCAGCAAAGACTCTCGTTTATTGTCCACCTGGCTTTGGGTTTTCTCAAGCTGTTTGCTCTTTGCTACCCAATTGATAAAGCGTCTGTTGGTTCCATATTGGTGTGCGAATGTACCTTCCACCCTTCCCTTTTCATTCAGCAAGAACCTAGCTGACGTACTCACAGTGGTGAAGGCATCTCTGTTGCCAAAGGGGTGGGCAGAAGAGTATCTTGAGGAACTTGCCATACTTGCTTTCTTATTTTTTTCTTTTAAGGGAAAATCAATAGGAACATTTATTTTTATTTATTTATTGAGTATTAGTTTTTCAAATTAATATGAGGGTACAATTTTTAGTTTAAATTGTTCTGACTTCCAGGGTAAAGTTCGATTTGTAATAGAGCCTCCTCACCAGGGGGCGTATTATACACCCTCACAATGTGCACATTAGGTGAGATCCCACCTCATGCCCTTCCTCCTTCTGCCATACGTTTCTTCCCCCTCCCCCTCCCGCTTCCCCTGTCCCCAAACGGGACTATATTAGTGTTCTATTGTTCTGATGAGCAGGTAGTTGTTTATATATTGATTTCATATTAGGATGGAGTACATTGGATATTTATTTTTCCATTCTTGAGATACTTTACTAAGAAGAATATATTTCAACTCCACGTAAATGTAAAAGATATATAGTCTCCATCTTTTTTAATGACTGAATAATATTCCATGGTATACATATACCAGTTTGTTGAACCATTCATGGGTTAATGGGCACTTAGGTTGCTTCCACGACTTGGCTATTATGAACTGAGCTGCAGTAAACATTCTAGTTTACCACAAATGTCTTTGTGGTAAAATGATTTTTGTTCTTCTGGGTAGATACCTAGTAATGGGATTGCAGGGTCAAATGGAAGGTCTACATTTAGATCTTCAAGGATTCTCCATGCTTCTCTCCAAAAGGGCTATATTAGTTTGCAATCCCACCAGCAGTGTAGAAGTGTTCCCTTCTCTCCATATCCATGGCCAGCATCTGGTGTTTGGGGAATCAATGTTTCTATTGATTTTCCCTTAAAAAAAAAATAAGAAAGCAAGTATGGCAAGTTCCTCAAGATACTCTTTTGCCCACTTCTTTGACAATAGAGGTGCCTTCACCACTGTGAGTACGTCAGCTAGGTTCTTGCTGAATGAAAGGGAAGGGTGGAAGGTACATTCACATACCAATATGGAACCAATAGACGCTTTATCAATTGGGTAGCAAAGAGCAAACAGCTTGAGAAAACCCAAAGGCATCACTTTGTGATGTGGGCTAATCTTGCTGGGGTTAGATGTCTCAGAGTGGTTTTGATTTGCATTTCTCTGATGATTAAAGATGATCATTTTTTCATTTGTTTGTTGGCCATTCGTCCATCATCTTGGAGAAGTTTCTGTTCACATCTCTTCTCCACTTTAGAGAGGGTTATTTGCACTTGTCTTATTATTTGAATTCTCTGTAGATTCTAGTTATCAGGCCTTTGCCAGATTCATAACATGCAAAAATCTTCTCCCATTGCAAAGGCTATTTGCTTTGTTTGTGGTACCCTTAGCTGTGCAAAAACTTTTTAGCTTGATCAAGTCCCAGTTATTTATTTTTGGTATTGCTGCAATTTCTTGGGGGGAGGTTCTTCCTCATAAAGTTTATTCCCAGGCCAATATCTTCAGGTTTTTTCCTCACACTCTCTTCTAGAATTTTTGGTTGTTTTGTGTCTTAAATTTAATTCTTTTATCCAATGAGAATCAATTTTTGTCAAAAATAGAGAAGTTGATCTATGGAATAGGATAGAGAATCTAGAGATGAACACAGCTACGTATCATCATTTAATCTGTGATTAAAACATGCAATGGGGGAAAGAATCCTTTTTTAACAAATGGTGCTTAGAGAACTGGTTATCCACATGTAAAAGACTGCAACTGGACCCTCTCCTCTCACTATTCACTTGATTTCTTGAGATTTGCTTATGTTACACATGCCACGGTCATGTCAGGAATACTCTTCCTCCATTAAGTATTTAGTTTCATTCTGCCAAAGGTATTTCCATAAGGAAGTTGCCCTGAGGCTTCATCCTTTACAGGCTGGTGAGGATACCAATGGGAACATTAATCTCATGAAAATTAGGTTTTAAATTTAAAATACATTTGGTTTTACACTGGTCACTATTTCTCTGGTGTTTTAGTTGACCACTAAGAAGATTAAATTCTTCTGATTTAAAATAAGGTACATAAAGATGATTTTATTCCTTATCCTACAGTACTATACAATTGACCTTTGAGCTGTATGAAAGTGAGGGATGCTGATACCATACCAGCTCATAGCTGTTGACCAGAAGCCTTACTGGTAATATAAACATCCAATTAACACATATTTGGGGTGTTACTTATATTATTTATTATATCCTTACAAAAGAGTAAGCAAGAGAAAAGAAATGACATTAAGAAAATCGTGAGTGGAGAAAGGTGCAGGTCCAGTTTCAGTCTTTTACGTGTGGATATCTAGTTCTCCTAGAACCGTTTATTGAATAGGGAGTCTTTCCCCCACTGTATGTTCTTGTTTGGTTTATGGAAGATTAGGTGGATGTAAGATGTTAGTTTCATTTCCTGGTTTTCTATTCTATTCCAAATGTCTGTGTCTCTATTTTTGTGCTAGTACCATGCTGTTTTGACCACTATGACCTTGTAGTACAGCCTAAAGTCTGGTATGCTGTTGCCTCCAGCTTTGTTTTTATTACTAAGAACTGCCTTAGCTATATGGGAATTTTTCTGGATTAAAAGACCTAAATTTAAGGCATGAAATGATAAAAATCCTCAAAGAAAGCATAGGAAAAACATTTGAAGATATCGGCCTGGAGAAAGACTATGAAGAAGACTTCTGTGGCAGTTGCAACAACAACAAAATAAAGAAATAGAACTTAATTAAACTGAAAAGCTAATGTACAGCCAAGGAGACAACAACCAAAACAAATAGACAACGTACACAATGGAAAAGGATATTTGCATGTTTTGAATCAGACAAAAGCTTGATAAGGATCTGTAGAGAACTCAAATTAATCCACAATCCCATATATCAATGGGCAAGAAACATGAATAGAACCTTCTCTAAAGAAGACAGATGAATGGCTAGAAAAGATGAAAAAATGCTCATCATCCCTAATTATTAGAGAAATGCAAATCATAACCACCCTGAGATATCATCTAACCCCAGCAAGAATGGCCCGCATCACAAAATCTCAAAACTGCAGGTGCTGGCATGGATGTGGAGAGAAAGGAACACTTTTACACTGCTGGTGGGACTACAAACTAATGCAACCTTTTTGGAAGGAAGTATGGGGAGCTCTCAAAGAACTCAAGCTAAACCTCCCATTTGATCCTGCAATCCCATTGCTGGGCATCTACCCAGAAGGAAAAAAATCCTTTTATCATAAAGACACTTGCACTGGACTGCTTATCACAGCTCAATGTACACTTGCCAAAATGTGGAAACAGCCTAAATGCCCACCAACCCAGGAATGGATTAACAAGCTGTGTTATATGTATGTCATGGAATATTATTCAGCCATTAAAAAAGATGGAGATTTTACATCCTTTGTATTAACCTGGATGGAAATGGCACACAATGTCATATGTGACATGTTTTCTAGGATAGTTTGCCAACTTAATTGTCTAACCTCATATTACAGTGCTCACTAATGTTTTACCTTATATACGTATACTTGGGCTCTTCCAACCCTCTCTTAAAATTTACTCTGCTCTTTTATTCCAACTAAGTTTATTGGAATTCTTGTTAAAGAACATTTCTTGAAAGAATCTGGAACCGATACTACTGGCTAAAGTACATTGTCTTCTTGTCATCCTGTTCCTTCTTTTGGAATCATTTCCAGTCATGTTGAATGGGTCAGTTCAGGTTTTCTTCATCTCTTGACAAAATATACATTTTTGAAGCGTGTATTTGTATGTTATTTGACCTATGTACAGTTTTTGTTTAAAAAGGAAACTCCATTTCTCAAGAAGCTGGGAGACAGTAAAATATGGGCAATGACCAGTTGGCTGTGAGTCGGATTCACTTTCCCCAATAACCAAAATGATTTGCCAGCCTAAAGGAAAAGGAATCAGAAATAGCACACATACTGAATGTCTCCAGTGGGGTTTGATGTAGAATCTTGTCTTTGTATGGAGTTGTCAGTACATTTGTTTTGTGCCTAAGGTTACATGATTTAGGAAATGCCATTGGGGTGAACACTGCCTTTCATCCAAATAGCACACTTGTAGAGTATGTAAAAACCAGAGAAAAGCCAGTTATAGACCCATCTCCAGGGTTAGAGGCAACTCTTCCCTTACTCAGAAGCAGATCATCCTATTGGACACATAGTGTTTAACGCCCATAGCTTAAGATTCTTGCAAGCATTTTAGAGTTTAGGTGAACTACTTACCATGATAAATCAAAAAGTATAAAGTTGCTTATCAGGTCAGTGTGATTTAAGAACCTTATAGTATTACTTTATAGCAAAGAAATTAAAATTTATAAGGAAGTATAACACAGATCTCACCTTATTTTTTTTCCCCCTAAACACATTGCTGACCAGTCATGAGTTACCCAGTAACATGGATAGTTTATGCATAAAATTTCTGGTCTTAACAATGTCTTAAGATACTGTACTCCAGAGGTTCAGTGACTCCTGCAAGGTGATACTGCTTGTTTATGGCTAATGTTGACTGTAGAATCCATATGTTCTTCCTTCATTATGAGGGAAATGGGTGGCAGATGGCAGGGTCAGGTCAGTAGAAGTTAATACATTCTGTGTGATACATGCTGGCTTTTTAGACTTACCCTATGTGATACCAAGTCAGCCAGTGCCCTTGAGATGTCTGAGTCTTTTTCTGAGACTTGACATATTATATATTGACTCTTTGAGAGAATTGCAATCTTAGGTTCACATTCTTAATTTGGCCATTACTACTTTGGGACTGCTTGCTGCCTGGGGTTGCAGAAGCTTCAGGGGAAGTTGGAGCTGACCACTGACCACTGGGAAGTGGTCCACTGACCACTCTTGACAGAACCAGGCCCCCGCTAATGACCCTCTTGATCAGCAGTTCTCAACCTGTGGGTCATGACCCCAGGAACCATATTCAAGGGCTGCGGCATTAGGAAGGTTGAGAACCACTGCTCTTGGATTATATTGTTTCAGAGACTAAAGCTCTTTCGGAAGAAATTACACTTGAAACAAAAGTGAAAAGAATCCTTGGCCAGGGGAAAGTAAATTCTGTCCACTAGGCTCTGCTTTAAGGATCAAAGGTCAGCTTAACAGTTTTGTTTATATGCACAGTATGTGCCAAAGCCATCCTGATTTCAAACAATGATATGGATAAACAAAAGTGCAACTCTCAGAGAATGACTTTATTTTGGGATGTTGTGAGTAGGAGGCAGGGACTTAGTCAAGCAAGGGATTTTCTGTTTTCTTTCTGTAAAAGAACATGCCCCGAATGAAAGACTTTGTATGGATTTTGGGGATTGAATCAGCAATGCTCAATCAGGGAGACAGCAAAGTAGCCACAAACAGATTATTAGTGAAAGGTTGGCTTCAGTTCATCGTGTGTCAATAGCATGTTACTTTCTGTAGCATAATAGAAGCAAATGGCTGACGAGAGTATTCTCTATAGGTTTTCCCATGGGATAAGAATGAAGTGGAGAGAAGTTTAGGCTTGGGGAGAAGGGAAGAGACACCACAATATTCACTAATGTTTCCATGGATGGGAATGTTTCCAAGACTGGAAAACCAAAGGGTAGAAACCAGAGTACCAAGAGATAATCTTTTAAAACCATAACTACACTTAAGATCATAAAAACATCCCAGCTCTTCTAAATGTTTATTTAGAATGTTTTAAAAGTGGGTGTTCACATGAAAATGACTACTGCCTTATCAAGTCTTTATGAAAGGGTTTGTTTTTTTTTTTTTTTTAAAAAAAGGACACATCTTCTTTACTCTTTTGCAGGATGCATGTATAAAATACCCCTTTAAACATGTGAATGTAAAGGACGTTGGAAACTAAGAATGGGAGCTGTTGGAAGGGGAGTGAGGGACTGAAAAAACTTATCAGGTGAACACTGTTCTGGTGTTGGGCACACTAAAAGTCCAGACTTCTGCATTATATGATCTATCTGTGTAGCAAGAACACTTGTACCGCCACATATGTTGAAATAAAATTATAGAAAATAAATAAATAAATGAAATCCCTGTCACATGCACATCCATTCCTGCCTCATACCATATAGTAAAGGCTGGATCTGCTGGTCTTCTCTTCCATAGGATCACACCAGAGAGATGTGAGCAGATGGATGGGATGGAAATCTAAAAAGAGAAAATCCAGGCTTGGCTCCCGGAGCACAGTGGTTACAGCGCTAGCCACATACACTGAGGCTAGCGGGTTCAAACCCAGCCCAGGCCAGCTAAACAACAATGACAACTGCAACAAAAAATAGCCAGGCATTGTGGTGGGTGCCTGTAGTCCCAGCTACTCAGGAGGCTGAGGCAAGAGAATCGCTTAAACCCACAAATTTGAGGTTGCTGTGAGCTGGGACACCACAGCACTCTACCAAGGGGGACATAGTAAGACTCTGTCTCAAAACAAACAAACAAACACAAAAAAAAACACCAGAAAATCTGGATGTATATCTGACAGTTTTCTGTGTTTTTATAGAAGTATTGCGATCAGAATATTTGAGTCAGAACTGTTTAGGGGATATGAGCGTTAGCCTCTAAACCAGTGGTTCTCAACCTTCCTAATGCTACGGCTCTTTAACACAGTTCCTGTGGATCACAACCCACAGGTTGAGAACTGCTGCTCTAGACTCTTGCTGTTGACTTCTATCTCCCCCGTCTGAATTTAGCCCTTTCCTAAAATATGGGAGCCCTGCAGCAGCAGTTGACAGCATATCTGTCACTTGTTTGGCACTGTTTCAGTTATAAAACCAAATAAAATATGATTTCTGTGTTCAGGGATTTTGAAGGTTGATTGTAAAGTAATGAATGGTATTTTTTATTTATTTATTTTTTTTTGCAGTTTTTTTTTTTTTAATTGGCCAGGGCTGGATTTGAACCCACCACTTCTGGTATATGGGGCCGGCGCTCTACACCATTGAGCCACAGGCGCTGCCCATGAATGGTATTTTTTAGAGTAAACGTCTTAAAACCTTCATGCCTAAATTGGAGCTGTTCTTCAAAGCAATTAATTTTGAGAAGGGGAAGCTATATGCATTTTCCCTATTTCTCTACCATCTTCTCACACTCTTTATAGTGAAATTTTCCCTCATTTTTATGTTGAAACGTGTGATTTAATACTTTGGTTTTTCTCTGTCAGGTGTTTTCAGAATGAAGATGAATGAAATTTTAGTTTTTGTGGTATTACACAGAAACGTTTAAATTGTTAACTTTAACAGTCATTGAAAACAGAGAACTGTATTCCAGGAACTGCAGACAGTAAATTAAGTTCAGCCTGGATTAAGATAGAGCACACAAGTTGTATGCGTCTTCTAAACAAGGGCGAATGAGGGATGGAAAATACAATGCTACTAGTTACCTTAGCAGTTTAAACCAGAATTTTGTCATGGTTGTTTTTCTCTGTCTTTATTAAACTTGACTATTTACAAAACCACTTTTCATAAAAGCACTAATTTAGGTCCTAGAGACACATGTTACATACTACTGCCTATAATTGATAATTTGTACATTGGTCACTAGATGGTGCCCTTTCACTTTGGAAGACTTTTCTATTGAGGCTTTTGCTTTTTATTTTGCTTATTGTTAGGGTGATGCAAATATGGTGGAAAATCAGATTCTTTCTTAAATTAAATCCGAACTTCCCTGTCCCTCTACAGATGCATAGAGTTTTTAATGTGGTTATCTAACCCAAAATGATAGGTTTGCAGATCACCATTAATACTCAATGCTTATTATTAATTTATATTGTGAGAAAAATACATTTTTTTCCTATAAAATCATTTTGTATCATATGTATTTGGCCAGTAGATAACTGACTATAATCGAAATATTTATTAATTTAAATTAATATTTATATTAATTTTCTGTTACCTATACTTGATTTGACAATCAATACCAATGAAACCAATGAAATGCTGATTACCAGGTCCTCACGGCCCAGGAAACTGTAATTTGGCAGGTGTGTTTTGAGAAACACTGAGTACTATGTAAGTTAATATCAGCATCAGCCCACAGTAACTCAAACCCAAGTTAAGGATAGTTGAGACAGAAAATTTGAAGGTAGACATCTCTTTATGTGTAAATGTTACTTAGAAGAGTTTATGGACATAATAAGAATCATTGAAGAAAATGCAGTGTTTATTTCCATATGTCCATACATGTGGGAGAAGTTAGCTATAGTGTCACAAAGAAACGGTGGCCCTGCTCCCCATTAGGATGCTTTAGGGAACAGCAGTAGGAAGAAGGCATCATACCACTGGGTTCTCTCTCAACTCATGAAGGTCAAACATCCCCTGTGCCCTGCTTGTAAGCTGCTTACTTTATAGTACCTGATACTTAAAACATTTTAGAAATTTTCAACCAATCTTAAGGCCTTTGGTCTTCATAATGTCCCTGTGACAGGTTAGAAGGGATTAAAAAAACAGCATAAAAAGAAGTGTCTGAGGCCAAGGGCAGCCACCCGAGGGCAGTGAGTGGCAGTGATGGCACTGACTCAAATTGAGCACAGCTAGTGATGTCCACCCAACAGGCCAGAGACACTCACAAACTCTGAAGCTCTGTGGTGCACTGCTATAAATGGTGATATTCGCCATCCTAGTCCTGACAGTGGGTAGCTTTAAGAAAAAATCCTTTAGTTCTTCCTTCCTCCTCCTCTGTTTTTTGGGCAGAGGGCAGTTAACCAGTTGCCCCTTTATGACATGATGTGCTCAGTGTGGCATTGATTTTCACCTGGGATATGGCATTGGGGTGGGGAGATTACAATATCAAGAAATATGTGTGGTTTAGATTTTGAGATTCTGATTCCTTATCCTAGAGAATACATCCTTTAAAAGAGTTAAATGATCCAGGCAAAACTATTAGTTAATTGTGAAAGCTGTTCAGAAAACATTTGTTTATGGTCACTGATTTAATGTATGGTATAGGAGGTGAAGGACTCAGCTGAGAAGTCAGTACGTTGTAGGCACGGCACTCAGTGAGGTCGGGATTATCAATGATTGTGATAATCACAATAAATTTTCTCTGTTATTCAGCTTTGCCAGGAAGGCTAATGGGTATAGGGCTTTTGCTTACCCTAGAATGGTCTTCGTGTATGTCAGGCTGACCTGTAAGGTAATAGGACACTTAGATTGCTGGGGTGACTTGCAAACCTGATTAAAGAAGAACTGAAGAGGTGTGTGCCTAGGGCTTTGGCTCAGGTACTCTGATCTCCCTCTCTCTCTCTCTATCTGGAAGATTCCAGCTTAGCCAACTGTCTCCTCACCTGCTCTAAGCCTTTACCCAGATCTCACTTTCTCAGTAAGGCCTAATTCCCTACCCCTTTCCCATAGCTGGTACTGCTCATCCTCTAGCTTTCCCTTCTGTTTCCTTTTTTAATATCATTTATGTTTTATAAATAATATATTAGATAATTTGGTTCATTTTTGTCTCCCTGCACAAGACTGCAAACTTCATGTAGACAGGAGTCTTTTTTCCTTCGCTGATATATCCCCTACCCCCTGGAACAGTGCCTGGAAATAATAAAAGTTCAGAAAATATTTGTCAAAGAATTAATGCTTTCCTATGTAAAATTTAGTGGTACTGATAACACAGTAGACAGCATGTATGAGCCACTCAGTACTAATTCTGGATAAGTATTAAATATATATATATATATATATATATTTTTTTTTTTTTCTGGAGACAGTGTCTCACTTTCTTGTCCTTGGTAGAGTGCGCTGGCGTCATAGCTCACAGCAACCTCAAACCCTTGGGCACAAGTAATTTTCTTGCCTCAGCCTCCCAAGTAGCTGGGACTTCAGGTGCTCACCATAATGCCCGGCTGTTTCTAGAAATGGGGTCTCACTCTTGCTGAGGCTGGTCTGGAGCTCTGAGCTCAAGCAATCCACCTGCCTGAGCTTCCTGCAGTGCTACGATTATAGGTGTGAGCCACTGTGCTCGGCCCCAGTATTTAACATTCTTGAATAACAATGAATTTTTTTCTATTAACCCAGATCTACATAGTTTAAGGTATGGATCCATTGTTGGAAGATACTGAATTATGATGACCAAGCTTCTGAGTGGTTTTCTGTGACAAGTTACCCAACTTCTCTGTGCCCTAATTTCTGCTGTAAACAACCTCACAAAGCAGTGTCGTGTGGGTTAAATGAATTAAAAGCATTTTAACCTTTAGAACAGGACCTGGAATATAGCAATAGGTGAATTAATAAGTTCAATTTATAGACTCCTTGCTTATTTAAAAAAAATCATCATATATTTATTTTGCAGTTGTATGATATCGCAAATTATGTATTATTTGTCAAAATGTTTTAAAAATTAAATGGTTTAGTAGATTTTCAGAAGGAAGAAAGCCACCTATCAATGGGCAAGTTGAGTATTTTCCATATTCCTGTTTTTATTACAATGATAACATACCTAGAATAAAACAAATACAGAATTTATTTTGGAATCTGTCAAGTTCTAACTCAATTCTAAAACAGAGTTTGGGGGTTTCACATGAGCCTTTGTTTCTGATTTCTTATAGATCCCCATATTAAGGTTTGTGGAAAGAAAGAAGATGTTAAAGAAGCCAAGGAAATGATCATGTCTGTCTTAGACACAAAAGTAAGTGAATGTTAAGGACACTCAGATGTCAGAACCTTGTCTCTACAAGGGCTACTTCATGCCGTTATGAAAGAACCATTTGGAGAAGAAAAACCAGGAGAAAGTAATGGTGGGTTTTTTAAAATAAGCACATGTGATTCTACAGTGGATGTAAAGTTCTGTCTAATATTTGAATAGATTCTCTGATGCTGGATAACTGAACTATACATATACACACACATACCCAGACACACATACATATGTAATGTGTATGTGGATATTTGTATATATATGTAATATATGTACACACACACGTGACATCATCAGAAATAGAAATTGGCTCTAGGTAGCATAGGGTAAGTAATAAAGAGTGTAAGAATTAGCACATTTGCCTCTATGATTGACAGTAGAAAACCAGAATGATCTTTTGTATAGTTCAGCTTGTGTGTTTGATGGCGTGAAATTTCGTGCTTTTTCTCCTGCAATCATATGCATGTTCTCTCCTCTCCTCTCTCTATCAACTTTATGCTCATTTGTGAGAAAATAAATTCTCACAAATAAGTATAATTTTTCCATATTCAAATTTCCCTGCTACTTTTCTATACAAGTATATGTAAAAATTTATACTCATTTGTGAGAATTTATTTTCTTCAATAAACACACATAAATCACTTATTATAGTATACCAGCCACCTTACTAAGCACTTTACATTTTACAAAAATTAATTTGTTTCGTACTCATAACTGAGTCAACACAGAGATACTAAGTAATTTTCTCAGGATCCCGGAGCTGGTAAGTGGGGACCTGGGATTCAAATCCAGGCCGTCTTGCTCATAGCCATTTTGTTTTGCCGCCTGGTATTACATTAGAATGATCTCTGCTCTCTCTTTCTCTCTCATGCTTACTTTCTTTCACTCTTCCTCTTTTTCTTTCTGCTCTTTGCTCTTGAACTTTTACAAATTATTTATCTTACAGTCATTAAATATTTTAGAAGTTTCTCCAAAAGGGGGATATTTTCTTATAGTTTCAAAGGTTAAACTGAGAGAAGACATAAGTTTAAAAACCAAGATGTTTAATAAGTGTAAGTTTAACATAAGAATTCAGAAGGTTTATGGCCTGTAGCACAGTGGTTACAGTGCCAGTGCCAGCCACATACACCAAGGGTGGCAGGTTTGAACCCAGCCCGGCTAAACAACAATGACAACTGCAACAAAAAAATAGCCAGGCATCGTGGTGAGCGCCTGTAGTCCCAGCTACTTGGGAGGCTGAGGCAGGAGAATCGCTTAAGCCCAAGAGATTGAGTTTGCTGTGAGCTGTAACGCCACAACACTCTACTGAGGGTGACATAGTGAAACTCTGTCTCAAAAAAAAAAAAATTCAGAAGGTTTAAAATTATTGTTATTTTTAACATCTTGTATGTTGACTTTTCAATGTCTCTTGTTAAGGACTGAGGAATTTCAGCAACAGTTTTCTAAATGAACTTTTCTAAAAAGTTCACGTCAGTCTTTACAGTTTTACAACATTAAATTTTCCAGCCTTAAATGCATGAGTTGCAGTATGACCATAGTGTTTTCATTCAAAGTGTTTTGGAATTTAAGGTTTGCTTTAATATTACAAGAACAATTGGTATTAATTTACTTAAGCCATTTTACTGCCAGACATCTATGCTTTTTGATCGACTTTCTAAGGTTCAGCATGCCCTATTATATAGAAGCTGTTAAAGTGACACTTGTAAATATTTCTTTATTCAGTTTTGAGCTTTCTCTTTATTTCTACTTTTCTGTCATCTTAGTCCTACAATCTCATTAACATATATATCTTGTCTTGTAATTGTGTTTTTATCTGTTTTTAGTTATTTGAATTAGATGTTTCATGTATAATGCTTTTAGAGAGAACACGAATAACTTATTTGTAATTGTACCTGACTTTAAAGACTACTTTCCAAAAAATTATCTTGGTAAAGACTATATTTTCTATTTTTTCTGACAAATTTGTCTTAAGATGAGAATTTCTTTTTTGTAATTGAAGATAAATTAATTAATGGCAATCAAAGAACGCAGGTAGATGATCTTATTAAGGAATTTGAAAGCTTTCCCACGGGAAGTCTTTGTTAGTACCGTTCCTATTTTCTTGGCAGCGAAGCATTGTGGGAAGCTGTCCTTCCCTTTTCCATGCATCAAGTGATAATGCATCATTTCTGTGTAGAGCAATAGAGTCACGCTGAAGATGGATGTTTCACATACAGAACATTCACATGTAATCGGCAAAGGTGGCAACAATATTAAAAAAGTGATGGAAGAAACTGGATGCCACATCCACTTCCCAGATTCCAACAGGAATAACCAAGCAGAGAAAAGCAACCAGGTGATTTGCTTTTTCATGTGAACTCTTACAGGCGAATTACAGCATTCATTTTCAGTGTGCATGTCTTTATTGAGAAGTGAGATCCACAAAGTAATCCTACAGATGCCACATGGTACGGATGGTACCTTGCGAGGAGATTGAAGATATTGGGGCTTTTTTGTTTGTTTGGTTGGTTTTTTGAGATGAGCTGTAGGGGTGCCCTAAACTCTTCATCTCTAAATGGTCGATAAAAGAACAGAGGAGAATGTGATGAACAAGGCTGAGAAAGCATTTCTGTTAGGATGGACATGGAAGCTTGACTAGTCCAGGCACCTTTCCATTGCTGGGATCCCAGCTGCAGAAACCCAAAAGTGGTCCTCGAGGCTGCACGACGTCCCCTTGTGACAGGTGATGCTTGAGTGCCTGGCTGCTTACATTGACTAAATTATGTCTCTCTTTAGTTTATGTACATTTTTTTCTGGTACAAATGGAACTCATTTGTCCACACATAAGCACTTTCAATACTTGAAGTATTATTTGTGTAATTTGGAAGCATTAGCTCTTCTAATCTAATCACAATAATCAAAGTAATCAGCCACAGAGATGAATAAGAAATAGTTGTCTTTTCTCTATATGGACTAATGGTGACAATGGGATGTGTGCACAAGGGACTAGATTGAAAGCCATAGTGAAAGCAAGGGCAGTATTCGGAATATTTAACACTGGTTAAATAGCATGGCCTTCAGCCCTAGGAGTAGTGTCCTAGAGCCGCTGTACCCCATCCCAATGCCAAGACTAACACTTTAGTTGATGAATCATGGGAAGGTCCAAGAGATCCCTGGGGAAAGCTCCAGGTGGGTGTGAGAGCAATGATTATTCACCATCTGGTATGGAAGGAGTTCAGTATTTTCAGAACCTAGTGCAGCCATATCATTGAATATTGATATGCATCTGGTATATAGAGAGTTTAGACAAAAGGGAGAAAATTCAGTGAACAAAAGCAATTATGAAGAGGGGTAGGATGGCCTCATGGGGGCTGTGGGACTTCAGGTAAATCCAAAGAGTGATATAGATCAGTTGACACAAATCACCTGAGTATCTCATTAAAATGCAGATTCTGATTAAGCAGGTCTGGATTAGGGCCTGAGATCCTCTATTTTTAATAAGCTCCAAGGTAATATTGCTGCTATTTGTCCCTGGACAACACTTTGGGTAGCAAGGATGAAGATTAACTGAAAGAGCAGATGTGAATTAGATTAAAATAAGTCTAATTCTATGTTTTCTTACTTTTGCAGGTATCTATAGCAGGACAGCCAGCAGGAGTAGAATCTGCCCGAATTAGAATCCGGGTAACTACTTATGACTTTAATATTGTACATTGATGTCAGCAACCTTTATATTATAAGGCATTACAAAGTCATAATTTATGGCCAGACATGGCCATAATATATGGCTCATGCCTGTAATCCTAGCACTCTGGGAGGCCGAGGCAGGTGGGTGGGTCTCCTGAGTTCAGGAGTTTGAGATAAACCTGAGCAAAAGAAAGACCGGGTCTCTGCTATAAATAGAAAAACTAACCAGGCATTGTGGCGGGCAAGTTGCTGTGGGCTGTGACACCCCTGCACTCTACCCAGGGGAACAAAGTGAGACTATCTGAAAAAACAAGAAAAATTATAATTTATCATTTTATAACCCAATTGTGTATGTAATAAGTAGGAAATAGTGGCAAAATTTGTTTTAATGCCTGTTTCAGCATTCATTATCTAAATATTTATCGTGGGTATTTATCTGACAAGTTTCTTAAAGATACTCTGGATTTTCTCTGACTCAAATGTCTGTATTGTTTTATAAATGATCAGAAAGAAGCCTGAGAAAAAGTGCCCATGAGTTACCAACTCTCAGATTTCACAAAAGGTTCCTTCCATTTAAAGAAACATATGCAATGTTAGTCTACTAAAGCTTATATGTTTGCAATAAAAATAATTTGTTTCAAAATCCACATTCAGAAAAGAACTATGTGCGGGCGTCTGTTAACATTTTAACTGTGCCCTTTGCGTTCTCGTCACTTTGTTGCAGGAACTGCTTCCTTTGGTGCTGATGTTTGAGCTACCAATTGCTGGAATTCTACAACCAGTTCCTGATCCCAACTCCGCCTCTATTCAGCACATATCACAGACGTACAACATTTCAGTATCGTTTAAACAGCGTTCTCGAATGTATGGTGCTACTGTCATAGTACGAGGGTCCCAAAATAACACTAGTGCTGTGAAGGTAAATGATTTAGATAATTCACATCACCATAAATGTACAGATCATGCAAGTTTTATGTTTAAAGGCTATTAGGCTAATTTGTTTTCCAGAATTTTTGTTTGCATTATGTTTTGGCTTACAGAATGTACTATATTTTTCCCGTAGCTGTTAGAAGTGTGATAGTCTTTCTTTCCATATGAACATTATTTTATAGGATTATTTCCCTCCCACCTTCTTCTCATAGGAAGGAACTGCCATGCTGTTAGAACACCTTGCCGGGAGCTTAGCATCAGCTATTCCTGTGAGCACACAGCTAGATATTGCAGCTCAACATCATCTCTTTATGATGGGTCGAAATGGGAGCAACATCAAACATATCATGCAGAGAACAGGTGCTCAGATTCACTTTCCTGATCCCAGTAATCCACAAAAGAAATCCACTGTCTACCTCCAGGGCACCATTGAGTCTGTCTGTCTTGCAAGGCAATATCTTATGGTAAGGTTACTGAAGCAAGTGTTACCATTTTTGTAAACCTCTTTGTATACACTGTGTTGCTGTACCACACACTCTGTGAATGTGATATTTAAGAAAGTACTGTGGAAGCTTGGTCAAAAAAGGAAGTTTCATGGTAAAAGAAAATAATTGGAAGAGTAAGCTTCATTGTGCCTTTCATTGCCTAGGTGAGTAATTTTCTTGCAGTACTTTTTTATTTATTTATTTTTTTTTTTTTAACTTAGACCAGACATGGAAGAGGTTATGTTGCAGGAATCGACTGTATTTTGTGGTATGGGCAGAAGGTGATTGTTTTCATCTGACATGTAATGTTAGTGTGCAATTTGCATTTGGTAAAAAAGTCTTCTGTCTAATCAGAAAAGTAAAAATATCATTTAAATTTTACCCTCAAAAGACATACATCTTGGCAGCCTGAAACATTTGTACATTTTATAAATCTCCAATACAGGTAAAATACTGTTCACAATTAAAATACCTTTTTTTTTCTATTTTTTATTTTTTTATTTTTTATTGTAGAGACAGAGTCTCACTTTATAGCCCCCGGTAGAGTGCTGTGGCATCACACACATCACAGCAACCTCCAACTCCTGGGCTTAGGAGATTCTCTTGCCTCAGCCTCCTGAGTAGCTGGGACTACAGGCGCCCACCACAACGCCCGGCTATTTTTTTGTTTTGCAGTTTGGCCGAAGCCGGGTTTGAACCCGCCACCTTCAGTATATGGGGCCGGCACCCTACTCGATGAGCCACAGGCACCGCCCAATTAAATTACTTTTAAAGCTACAAATTTGAGCATCACTTATTGAAGAAAAAAAGCAAAGATATGTGCTGTAATTCAGTAATTTATAGTTTACAATATTTCTTTTCTGCCTATATTTATTCTAAACCCCAGTATGTGAGTTTATATATAGTAACAAAATGAGTAGATATAATTCTAGGCTCACAAATATTCTTATCAGAAACACCATTGTATTCTCTTGTTCCGCACTTGGCCTTTAGTGACATTTGAATCAGTAATAGCGGCAGGTGTGACCTTTGCTATTATTAACTTGCAGGATTTATTTTTGAGAAACTTTAAGAAAAGCCAGGTTTGTATTAATTCCATTCCTATAAGAGATGAGAACTTGTTATTATCATTGGGGATTATAATCCATGATTTAATAAAATAATGTTTTGTTGTGAATAATTTTGTTTCAGCCAAACGTATTTTATCAGATTATTTTTAATATACCATACCACCATTCAGGCAGCATATTTGTAACTAAGGATTATAATAATTATTTTTCATACTTTATCTACATAAAATATTTTTAGGCATTTTTCTGTGCAGTTATGAATTTATATTCATCTTTTGGCCATCCGGGCAAAAATGAAATAAGACATTGAACAATATTGAAAGAAGGAAGTAATAAAAGGCCTTAACCTATATTTTAAACACCATCACATTTTTATTTTATTTATTTTTATTGTTGGGGATTCATTGAGGGTACAAAGAATTATGTTACACTGATTGCGTTTGTTAGGTAAAGTCCCTCTTATTATTGTGTTCCACCCCCAAGAGGTGTGCGACACACCCTAACCCCCGTTCCCCTCTCTTCTCCTCTTTCCCATCCCTCATTCCCCTACCCCCCACCTTGTATTAAATCGTCTACTTCCTTCGTATTAGAATAGAGTACATTGGATTCTTACATCTCCATTCTTGTGATGCTTTACTAAGAAGAACGTGTTCCAACTCAATGCAGGTTAATACAAAAAAAATGGAGACTTTGCATCTTTTGTATTAACCTGTATTAACCATCACATTTTTAAATAGCATTGTACTTATAAAAATCGCTTTTATCCACAAGAGAAATGGAGTGTAGTTTTTCATTTTTATCCCAGTATGCATAGTGGTGGCTTCTCCTGATGTGTGTGTATAAAATCCAGCAAGCAGTGAGCTAGCATTGTGTGTTTTCTGTACTCAGTAGATTAGGGGCTTAGGAAGAAAGTATCGGAGAAAAATCTAAACTAAACTCTTTGGTGCTAGAAGTGAAATAGTTAAATAAGGGATAATATGCATAGTAGCATTTTGCTCCAGGAGGGAGGAAAGGTTTGAGCTGTCTCAGAAGGTAAGCAGCATTTGTGTTGGTGAAGAAGCATTTTGATGAGTTAAGATGCCAAAGTGAGGAATCCCTTTAAAGGATAGGTTAGAGGCTGGTCTGGCCTGGAGGAAGGGCAGACACAACGACATCTAGATTGACAGTTGGACAAGAAAGTCTGGGCTGAAATGGGGAGCTTTTTTTTTTTTAATACATGTATTTTATTATTCATCATTACATTATTTCCCCCCCACCCCCACCCCTCAGTGGTAAGACAGAATTAATTTACAGAAAAGAATACAGAAAACACTAAAGCTCCTGGTAGAGGGAGAGAATTCAAGTGGGGAGAGAGAAGCTCTCTCCGTTTCTTTCCCAGTCTTTCCCGGTCTCCTCCTTTAGGCCTTTAGGCTCAGGGTATATATAGGTGTATGGGTTCCTTGGCCAGAAAAGGAATGAATACAGTCCCTTCCACCAGGGGCAAGGTGAATGAATGTATCAATGAACGAACACAGTCCCTTCCGCTGGGACAAAGTGAATGAATGTATCAATGAATGGACACAGTCCATCCATGGAATTCAGGCCTAGGAAATTCACAAGAAATTGACCTAGGCATAGGAAATGGGAGTTCCACGTTTAGTCCTAAGTGTAAAGTGAAGGAGACACCAAGGCACAGGTGTCTCCTCGGCAGTTGTCCAGCCTTTTTGGCTATTGGAGCCTCTGGTGGGCGTTGTAGGTCCCCCTCCTTGCCTGTCATCCAGCCTGCTGGCTCTTCAGCTGGCAGCCACAGCACCAACACCTCCAAGGAGGAGGCGGCAGGTCCGCCGGCTCCGCTGAGCTGGCTAGGGCGCCAGATGTCCTGCACCAATTCTCCCTCTCTGAGTAGCAACCCTAACTGCTGTTAGGGAAAAGGGG